>OX451207.1:25848057-25874451 GCA_949628255.1 Macrophya alboannulata | reverse complement strand
ATGCGTATGTGGTATATACATACATACGCGATACCAGATTCGGGATCAGACTCTCCCACGAGTTGTGGTCGCAGCTTCCGCCTGCTGCAACTGCGATGGATCTGGACCATTTTTAAAAGATAATAAATCGCGGGGGCTGTATATAGTATAATTCAGCTTTGATGCTATCGAATTCTCGGTATCCGATGATTTCGAGAGAAACAGAAAAGCCATGATTATTAATTATATGCTCGAAAGATTACGAGATAATCATTACAATTGGTAAATTTGAGAAAAAATAAACAATGATCTTTATGAAAAAACTAACGTGGGGGTTTTCCCGTCTCTCCTTATACCCCAACTACACTCACAACACCCACACCCGAACATTTAGACGTTAGACCTTAGAGAGGTTGATCAAGTATGCATGGGAGGATGGAATACTCCCAGGGGAATCGCGGACATTGTTTCCTGCCGGGGGTTTTCATACACTTTTTTTTCTTTTCGTTGTGCAGGTTCTCTCGCTCTTTGGTTCGCTTTTATTTCTTCGTGAGCCAGCAGGTCTCGGAGCCTTTGTTTCTCGCCATTCTCCACACAGCTCTTTTTCTATTTTATGATCAACAACATCGTGCTTCCGCGGTTATTCGCAGGTATACGTTATACATGGGTATATATTTATATACGTTATATAATACCATTATATACCTCGCAGAAACTTGAAAGATCAGAAATATTTCCCTCAGAGCTTATTTCTCAATTTCTCAACATTGAGTTAAATAATAGAACGTGAAAAAAGAAATCGACGAAATAATGAAATTACTATGAAAACTGTCAGATAAAATCTCATCAATTTTTTTCCTACAAGTTTCTATTCACTTTTGACGAGATAAACTCACGATAAACTATCGTTGCCTACAATCAGAGCCGAGATTCGTCGCGCGGCCACGAGGAGGCGACACTGGAATCTTCTCTCTCGCTAGAGAAGTGATCCGAGTTGTTATCAGGCCCGCGGAACTTGACTGCTGCTCAAGTCAGTAAGCAATTGTTATCGGGATGTTACTGTAGTATGGCTAGAATGAATTCCCCTTATTATTTAATACGATTTCCTCAATTGAATCGAGGAAAAACCGAAGGAGGCCACGACCGATCGTATAGAAAATTATATCAATGAAAACCGCAAGCACGATGAAAAAAAAAGGAGAAGAAAAAAGAAAGATCGAAGGAAACAAAAATGAAAAATGACTTGAACGTTATCGGCGTATATTCCGGGAATTTATCGAGCCCCATTATGGACAGTTTCCGTTTCTGTGGCAAATTATTTGTCGTATATTTACACCTTGTTGTGTGTGTGGGTCGAGGAGATAACGAGGTTTATCCCTGACCGAAGTTCACGCGATAAAATAGGAACTAAAACTCAAACCGCAATACGGGAACTTCGACTTCGAACGACGTTCGGAATACCTAGAATTGTGACGCGGTTTAATTTACCGCAGAACAGCGAACTACAGGAAGCGGATAAATAATTGCAAAATGTAATTAAACTCAAGTCGTACGGAGCTAGATTATTTTTATCGAATAATGAATTATTATATGCGAATCCGTATAGTTTTTTCTCCTTATTTTTATTCTTCTCGTGAGTATCGGAGAATTTTTCATTTTGCAGGTTCATGTTTCTCCTTTATTTTTCGTCACACTTTATTTCGTCCCGTTTCTCTCTTGCTCCCTAATTATCCATTACTCCCTTTATGCGTAGGTTCAATTCCTTAATTCCTTAGCATGGACGCAATGGGTTTTCAACTCCAGGAAGACCCTCTCTGCGAACTGACGGCGGCCTCGAGAGCTTTGATCCATCCAACTCCTGCGTTCTGGGAACTCGAGTCAACTTCACCCTCCCTTTTCCCTTTTTTTTTTTTATTCTTCTTTATTGTTTGTTTTTTATTTCGCTTCGAGCCCTAAATTCGGGGACACGGCTTCACGTGTTTCGTGTGTCTCAATTCTGGTCTGCTTTTTCTACACTCACTTGTATAATGACTTTAAAAAGCCAAATTTGGTGATAAAAAAAAAAAACACGCGCCTGATTTCACGGGCACGCAATGCAAGCCTATGAATACCTGGCTGTGTCTATCAGGCGCAGGATATTTATTCACATTGTTATAAACGTATGTGTGTTATTAATAAAACGATAAAAACCCATTTTGCGAATCGTTGAAAATATTTTGGAGATGGTTTAAGAAGAGAAAACAACACGCGTCGTTTTGGAACATTTTTCTGACCAAAACAAAAAACAAGAACACCAAAATTCAATCACTAGAACTAAAAAATAGAAGATACAATTTCCAGGAGTTCGTTTAGACGATTCTCTTTAGTCTTGTCTTCGAAAAACGCCAACATTCGAATTCGCGGTTCAAAATTACCGCCCTCCGGTCTTTGCTTGCGAGAATCAAGCGCCATCTAGTGGTCGGCACGGAACTATTCTTCCAATCGTAGGGATTGTCAACTATAAATGTGAGCTGGTCTTAAAAATGTGAGTAAAGTGTTGATATTCATCATTTTAAAGTTATGAACCTTTACTGTATTTCAGGAACTTGAATTCTTCCTCCAACCGCCAGAAATGAAAAAGGAAACGAAAAAAACGAGATTCAAATGTTCTTGTTGTTTTTATTTCCCTAATTTGTTCTTCGCGGTGATAAACGGGGCGAGGCTTTCGCAAGACTTGGACCCGGAGGTCCCGGGTGACCTGGGTTCGAGGTAGTACCTACATAGGTACAACGACGTTGGAGGTCGGTGCACCGGGGGCTCCCCAGGTTCATAGGTTTTACGACACTCCTCGTGCATCGCCTGCAGCGAGAGGCGGTATGAGCTCGAGGCAAAGTTGCCGGGCGTTTACCTAACGCGGGCCCGATTCTCGTTCCGCTTTATATTATACGTTCGCGTTTACGTCCGCGATATTACGCGATACGTTATGCCCTCGTAAATCCGTCCAGCTGCGGCGTTAGCGCCCTTTATGGAAGCCGAAGAACTACCCTGTGCTGGTGGTGCACTTCGACCCCGGGATATCCGATGTATTATACGTATTACGATATACCATGCGATTTACATTGGACATTAAACTTCGAAGTTTATCCTGAGCGCTGTGCCAAGATTACCACAAAGTTTTGCCTTCTTTTTTCTATCGCACTTTCTGACGTACCAGAAAAACGGAATGTAAATCAATCAGTATTGTGGTTTCTAACGTTGTAGTTCTTGGCTTGGTCGAGGAAGGGAAATACAGTTTTCTTAATAATCAGGACAAAGGACGGAAAATATTTTGCACACTTTTCGAATCTCTTCGAATCATTTGAAATTACCGAAAGTCAGATCGAATCTATCGAAATCAAATTTTTAGAAATTTTTTGGATGATGATTTGAACATTTTTTAAAAATTTTGACCGTCTGTAATATTTTTCAAATTGTTTGGAACCTTGAGAAACTATTCGAGGAGCATTTAGGAAGATTTTTAATCACCTCAAAATTAATTGGAATCTTTCTAAATCGTTTCGAAATCATTAAAAATTATCTAAATTTCATTCAATCTCCAAAAATCTTGTATCGAATCTATCAAAGCTGTTTCTAAGTGATACAAAAATCGGGTAAAGTCTTTTAAAACCATGGATCATGCGTTCCATGAAATCAATTGAGATAGTTTCAAATGATTCCCAATTTTTTCAAACAATGTCTTTGCAGTTATTTGAAAATCTGTTTGAAATTTAATTTATCAGACTTTCACGAGTCTTGCGAGAAAAAAAAAAAAATCTACCACCATTTAAAATCTTCTATAATCTCGTCATTGGAAAATTGATAAATGATTCCGACTCATCGGAAATCTATAGACAACTTTTCGAATTTTAAAATCTGTCGTAGTTGAAGTTGGAAAACTTATTTGCTAGTGATTGAAGTTTTCCGCCCTCAGATTTTTTCTTTTTTTATGTACAATGGACCCTGGCCGGTTCATATCTTGAAGATTTTTTTCTCCACTTCGTTGGAGACAAGTTTCGGCGTAGGTATTCATCCTTTGGCAAGGTCTCCTGCCTCATCCCTGATCGTTAATCTACTCCGCCCCTGCATTACGTGACGAGTCGAATTTCTCTATGAGGGTAGCTGCGCCGTATTGAGTTTGCGCAGAAATTAGCCCGCCGAGTATATCCACCCGCCGAGGAGCGAATGACCTCCTAGCTCATAGCCTCCTGTTATAAAACCGCGCGTTTCTCGGTTTCCCGGTGATTCCAACCCCTGCGTAAGCCCCCGCCGCGACCTTCCGCACCCCCATTTCACAAATTCAAATCCAGCTACGGCAGCTAGACTGAGGAGAGCGAGGAACCTCCGCGATTTTGTTCGCCTGTTATTAACCCGCGCTTTCCCTTCGGCTCCTTCGAAACCGAACATCAACCCCTACGTCCTTAGGGAGCCTGCAGATATCCCGAACTCTGATGCCGCAGATTCCCGGGAACTACTATACCCAATCTCATGAAACCCTGGTTCAAAAGTCCCGGATTTTCGGGCAAATTGACATTTTTTTCCCTCCCCTTCGAGCCCCGCTTTTCTTACTTCGGATTTTGACTTCCGGTCCTCCGGGACGCCGGGGATAAACTCGAGAGTTTCGAGTCCGGTTTTGTAACTTGGTATAAAAAGGACAGGGAAAGATTACGCTCCGATTTTCAGGCTTGAAAGCGCGGGAGGGATTTCCACCGAGCTTTTTTTCAACGGTTTAACTTCTGCACGGTGGCCAAGGCTTCGACGTTTATTTCATTGATTAACAACTACTCGTAATTATGATTGCGGAATGCGGGTTGTGGCTGTACAAGGCAGCAGCTAAAATGGAAGAAGAATAAACGATTCCTCGGGAAATAGGATTTCAGGAATAACCGAAAGCTGCGGCAGGGATGCTGCATATAATATCGTGCGAAAAAAAAGAAGAAGACGAAGAACGAGCGGCGTAAGAAAGGCAAAAAATTGTATCGAAACGGAAATAAAAAGCAAACAGGAGAATCGAATAATGGGGAATTATGGAAGTTGAGTGAGCCAAATATTTGGAGGGATGAATAATATATCCCCGAAAGGCGAGAAATTGTGAGAAAATTTGGAAACCCTGAACCTAGGACCGCATGATATTCAGGTAGTGGAAATTTCTCGGAGGAGGTGGATAAATTCCCGAGGGAATTTTCCGGGTCACGGAAATCAATTAGGTATTCACGGGACGTGGAGGTGTGCGGGAAAAGCGGAAACTGTATCGTGATAACGTCTGGGGTTATGCGCAGGGGTAAAGACTCGAACTAACATCAGGATTTCATGAAATATGAACGTAGGGGAGAGTCGGCAATATCAAATTTCACGAAATGATCTCTTCAATCTCCCTAATTCTCGTCGAAATTTCATTTCTCTAGAATCGGTCAAAAAAACAAAAAATTAGAATCAATTTCGTCCTCGCTTAGACGATCTTTTTCTCAGCTTCTATTCAACTTCGTCCGTCTTTCGCGAAGCTATTTAGTGCGATTTGAAAATACGTGCTCAAGGGAACCAGTACAGTTTGGTTTTGGAAATTCGGAGTACTCCAAAATGCATTTATTTGTCAGTCAAAGTTAATTTCAAATCAAAAAAAAAATTTTCTTTGAAAACCTTTGTCGTAAGGTTTTAGGCACATCGTTGTTCCGATCAAGGTCGTTGAGGGCTCATTTTGTTCAGAAAATAAATCCTCGTCATGTGAACGAGGGAATTTTTTTACAATTTCGTATTGGCAAAGTTATTTGCAAATTAGTGGCCCAAATATTTGAAATTTTGGATAATTGACCGTAACTTTTCAGATGATTTTTTTTTACCGATCCCTACGTTCATAAGATGTAGAATTGCTGTCTGAAGAAAGCAAGACCTTGAGAGGTTGAATTGGACCAGCGACGTGCCTGAAACCTTACGACAAAATTTTTCGAAAAAAAATTTTTTTTTGATGTGACATAAGCTTTGGTTGACGAATAAATAAATCTTGGAGTACTCAAAATTTCCCAAACCAAGCTGTGTCCCCTGTAATAGTCAAAACAAAAATCTTGAAGTGGTCTAAAAATTTGATAAAAAAAAAAAAAAAATCACAGACTGGAAATTCGTCCGGCATTCCGAGATTAAAAAAAGTAGAAACATCACAGCCTCTTTCCTGGATCCCGGGCTCATCCGCAAGGTATTCCCACGGGAGGAAAACCGTCCCAATCCACTTCCAGCCGGTTATTCCGTCCTGGTAGTTTGGGAAATTCGTTTCCCGCTTTGATCTTGTCGGAAGGATGAGTTACGAGTGTGACAAGGTTTGGCAGACGAATATATCAGCGATTTGGTTATATAGATTATGTTGCTCTGCATCGGCGATTGATTTCACGCGATTGACTAACCGCGCGAGAATCTCGATAGAAGAGGGTGAGTAAAAAAACACACGAAAAAAAAAAAGGTTTTTTTTAACACCCTGCAAAACCCCAACGCGCAACATTCCTCCCCGTTTACGCGGGGTCAGAGGATTGAAGGAGGCGTTTATTCCTGCGGGAGGAAGCTCGCATCCGCATCCGCGTTCTCGTTTCTGTCCGCCTGCTAACCGGTGCCGAAATTTTGGGATAAACCGAATGTTTTGCGGTATGAATTTTTTCAAAAACAAACTCTCACGGTTTATCCGTGAGATTCGCTCGTATACCCGAGTTTATTCTCCTGATATTCGTGCCAAGATTTTCCGAGAAAATTCAACCGTTTCGCGGAAACTTTGTACACGTATACCTAAATAATCGCGAGGATCATGGCTTTAGGATAATCCGACCTTTTGCGGATTAGTTTGCTAAATTTTTTATTTATCTATATATTTTTTTTTTGGAAATAATAATTGCCTCAAAAGAAGGAGATGAAACGTTGATTTTACTGAACCAAATACGGCGATTATTTATTCATTACTTTGACCCCTGCCCAGGGAAGCGGCGGAGAGCCAAATTCAATTTGAGTTTAAACGAATCGTTGAAGACTACGTATTATTATTATTTTTTTCATTCCTATTCCCGTGGGAAAATTTCAGGACATCGCGGCTATCCCTATACAATCCTGGTAAAATTTTCCCGAGCTTTTCTCAAACGCTGGTCAATTTTTCCCGCCCTAGCTTTTACCGGGTACGGATCCATAACATCCTAAACGCGAAAAACCACCTCCAAAGCAACCGAAATTCCTGGTGGATCGGGTGGCTATGCCTGGGGTTAGTCTCCCCGAGGGAAATACCGCTGTATGAATAATTTCGTGAATTAGAAACGAGAAAATTTATGGTAAAATAAAATTGCAAAATTTCGAATCAAAAATATGGCCAACGAATATCGTGCAGTTTTCATCGTCGTTATATAAGAACGGAAAGTGTCTGTTAGAGATTTGTATCATCTAGCATATGGATAATACTAAGAAAAATTTGTATATGAGACAGAGTTGTAAAATTTGACGATACTATACTTCATCCGTTTCTGTGTTCAAACTGCACTGTTTTTTTTTTTTTTTACCAAATATCTGAGGGTTGGAATCGTGTGTTCGATTTTTTTTGTTTTGAATTCCAATTCCCTTTTCCCTTTACTCTGTCTTTTTTTTTTTATCTTTTGCATTTCGTGGTAATAATTCTGCGCAAATCTGTTATTATTATTATTATTATTATTATTATTATTATTATCATTAGTGAGTTTCAATTAATTAAAACCGACGACTGATAATATAGGTACAGAGGCAGAAAAAGCGAGAGAAGGGAAGAGACCGCATAAAGCTAAGTGATTGGGGTTCCTTCCCGGAAGGGTTCCGCGCCGGGACATATCGGCTTCAAAGTACCGAGTCACAAGGGGCTTGTGTACATATGTAATGTGTACTTCTAGCTGAAAAATATATACTGCACATATGTATAGGTATGTGTGGGTCTTTTCAACCAAAGCCCGTCAAAGGTTTGTTTAAGGCGGCAAGTGAGCTACGTGATTTAATTGAAGTGCTGAAACCTCGTCGAAAAAGCTCATCCATTTCGAATTTTAAATTTCAAGGGTAAGATTGGTGATTAGTGAACTGTGAAACCGTTGGAAACTGATTTTTTCGAAAATCGCAGTGGTCTTTCAATTTCCGTTCGCTATTTCGAACCTTGAAATTTTTAGGTTTTTATACAAAAATTGAACGATTTTTTAAATCTTCGTCCGACATCTTGGATCCACTTTTTTTAATTTCGTAGTTTTGATCTCAAAATCGTGATCAGCGATTCAGAAAACGGCTAGAAATCGAATTTTCACGTAAATCGAATGACTTTTTGACTTCTTTGGGTCCATTGATAGATTCTGAATTTTCAACAAAAAAAAGTAGCACCGAAAATCGCTGGATTCAAAATTCCATAAAAATTGCTGTAATAGTTACCAAAGGATTGAATGATTTCATCTAAAAGTATATAACGAGCGATTGAATCCGCGGTGATCTAAGTCGTTTAATAAACTTCTTGGCGGGAGTGTATATAACGTAGGTATGTACTAATATATTCGCACGTTTCCGGGTCGATATGACTTTCATCTTCACAGGGATACGCGTATTTGCTCATCGACATCTATTCCGCACGATTAGCCAGGCGTAACGAAATTTAAATACCTATTCCCAGAATCGTATATAAATTCCAAATATATATGTATATACACCTGTATACCTATACAAGAACAAATATGTCGTTAAATCTGCAATATGACAAGATCTCTCGCCTCTCTGATGACGTAGCGAGGTCGCGCAAGGTGAGCAACCTAGTCCACTCACACAGCAACGATTATAATTATCGCCTGCACGAGCCAAGAAACAAGACTGGCTCTCCGCGTCGTGTAACATGGCAGTGCCAAGAGCGCCAATAGCGATGTATAGATTTTTCGTTATTATTCATCGGCCGAAAGTTATTCAGCACCGTCAGATCCCGAACAGCGCAATCGGGAAACACCTTATACCATAGCTGTGTTTTGCGGTGAGTGGGGATTCGGAGAGAGAGAGATAGTGGACGATTGGGAAAGAAGCGACGCGACACCGGCTAAGAAACGGCGGAGGGGGAACAACCGCGCCGGTATACGTAACCGGTACACAACTCCTACTATGCCGTATGCGACGTTCGTTCTCTCGCAAACGAGATATAACCGCCTGCAGAATATAGCCGACGAAGTTAGAAAGGTGTCTGGGCGGCACCGGCTCGAGATTCCAGCTAGTTGTTTGCACAATTAGCTGGGAAAGACTCGAGTCAAAAGTCGCGTGATTTTTTGTACCAGATCTTTGACGATCGGATTGAACCACACACAAAATTAAATGAAATTATTATCGGTTCGTGTCAGAAGGGCATAGAAAGTAGATCGAGCAAAGGTAAAATGAAAATTGAAAACCGTCAGCCTTTTTCAACCGCTGAACGTAAGCCCGGCGAAATAATAAACTCCATAATATTCTATCTTACGAAATAAAACCGGGTTATCGTAGGTCAACTCGATCACCGCCGTCTCTCAGTGGGGCGCCAGCAGTGGCCAGCAGCGCCACTGCGATTGAACGAGGCGCAAGAACTTTGTGCGTTTAATTTCTGGGATAGGAAACTCCTCGGGCAAAATACCACAGCGATGACTGGTGCGGATAGTGGTCCAATGGCTTGTAATAAGTTTAAATCCGATTTCAATAAATCGACTGTATTAGTTGAATTTAAGCTGCGGTAGGAAAACGAGGACAAGACGAAGACGAAAAGGAGGAGGAGAAGAAGGGAATTAGTACAAAGAGGATAGAGAATCAAAGATAGAGAGGCGTTACGCGGAATGCAACTGTGTGGGACGTGCGGCTAAAATAGAACGGCTATCCCACACTTTGTCCACCTCCAACTTCCTACGCTCTTGTTATATGTATAACCGAGGTTCGTGAGCCAATCCAACACTTTTGTTACGTTGGGGTATCTACATAAAACTTACCTAGGCCAGGCCAGTCCGGATTTTCGCGACCAATGAACAAACTATAACATAAGGATTCCGACACGATGACTGACAACTTTCAAGTTCATTAGCTCATTTAGTTATGCAAAAAAGAAAGAGTCAGTCATGTAGTTAATGTCACATTCAATCATTTGGAAATTGGTTGTCTGTAATCGTGAACGACGAGTTTAAATATTCGCCTATTCAAAAATATCGATTTTTCAAATTGTTTATTCGAATTCTGGGCGAACGTAGGATTATCTGATCGTGAGGGTAGCTTTAAATCTGCAAGATAGACTATTTCCAATAGCGTACGCATGAAATAATATTTTAATCATAAAACGATCATTCATCAAGCTTCTATACCCACATGTACAAAAATAGTTATCACAGCAGCTGTTGCCGTCAATTTTATTATAATACAGCTACACCCGTTTTAATATACGATCTACGTGACTCACTTTTGATCGCCACCAGCCAGTCGATGTGACTCATTATGGTTCAGAGCTTCGATCGATCGATAATCGGTATCGGCAACTAAACTGAAGATACGAGCCGCGCGTTGATATGAGATAAGTCCTGCAGGGTACCCACCGCACTTTGAATAACCTGCTATTTACGATTTAAAAAAAACACAGTAAGGTCAGTTTCGGATCAAATTTTTTTTTTTTTTGAATCACTTACAACCGAGCTGCGTTCGATTTACAATTAGACGGTCTTTTCGAAGATAAATTCCTTCCGCGAAGCTATAGATCTTCTTATTTTTTCATTTTTTGTTGATTTTGTTTTCGGTTTGAGCCGGACAATCGCGGGATTAACTGATCGGCAATCGGTGGATTCGAACCGTTAGCCCAGGTATAATTCCTTACCATTCGACGACCTCGCTAGCAGACATTGCGGATCATTGGCGCGTGTCTCTTTCGCTATTTATAATTGTACCGAGATCGAATAGCGCGTGAAGGTAATGCGAAGTCTGTACATACAATGGAAATGAATCGACAAAATCCGAACTTGAATATATTCGATCATCTATAGTCATGCTGTGGAAAAATTGTCGGTCAGAAAAATCGGTTTTCATATTTACCGATAATTCTTTTAGTTCAAATTCAAAGGAAAAATTGATCAGCTGTTCCGCAGTCTAATTTTCTTTATCTCAACTTTGGGGGCAGGTGTCGTTTATTCCCCGAAAACAAATGGGCTTCTAACACCTGATAGCTGGCTACTTATTGTCGGATACGTAGTCGACCAATAAGCCTAGAGGCTAAATCAACAGTCTAAATTCCCTGCGACTGTTTTCCCTTCCAGGAAAATCATAAATTGTTCGAAGTTCGAAATATCCCTGGAATTATTTAACAGCACAAATATTCTGGTTACCTACTAAGTAAATTCGATTCATTATGAAGAGGGCTTCTATTTACAATGACAGGGGGATTTTACACCTGCACCTTTAGGGCTTTGAAAATTAGGGGACAGGTTTTTCCTGGAGGTATTTAAATCCGACTGTCGATTTTAAACCAAATAACTGGTTCCTTTGGTTCGAATGAAAAATAAAAAGAAATTGAAAACGATGATTTTCTTCCAGTTCTGCATCGAACCGTTTTTTTCAAATTCTGATCATGATTCGACCTTGATTAAAAAAACGCTCTATTTTTCCTTATCTCGAAAACCTGGAATCGCAGCGGGTTTGCAAACTTTTATACGTATAGGCGAGGATTGTGATATTCGTGTACGTTCGGTATCTGGGTATCATACACGATCTGGAAAAAGCCTTTCAGAGAAATACCCGACTACCTATAGTTCTATAACGTCGATCAAGATATATAGATTAAAATTCATTGATTAGATAGAAAAGTGCGGTAGTCAGCTGACGTTGTGAGACCGGAAACATACAATATAACATTTCAGAGTATTCGAAAACCAAAAAAAAAGGTGTCATCAATTTTCTCCAACCTACCCTTGTCGTCCCTTCAGACACATAAATTTCCGGAATACAGTTGGCGCCACTGCTGCAGCATGCCGATGTATGGAAATTCTAAAAAACGCATCTACTATTCCAGAAAACAGGGGATTCCCCCTTAATACAAACATAAATCTAGAAATAAATACTCCAACCTGACCCCCGGCTGAGGGGGTTTAGTCCTCGGCCTAATCTGGGCAGAGGCACGATCCTTTAAAGTTTAGGGTTTACCTGGGCGTCGGTGACCTTGGATCCTAAATCACGGAACCGTCAGGATTTCGGCTCGAGGTAGAGGAGCGGAAAAGAGATGATCCTCCCTCCTCAGTGGACAGCGTCCTTCGTTCTCGGGTCTTCTGTCCTTCTGCAAGGCTCACAGGACTCACAATGTGACTCCTGATCTCAGAGCTTATACAGCAGACGTCCCATCCTCTGTTTACGAATTATTCTTGGAAGGTTTTAGGGCTCAGGTACTGTTACCCGGCTTTTTGGGTGCGTCCATTTTAGTATTTTATGTCTACAGGTTCCTCGGTCGGCTGGAAACGTTCTACGAAAAACGTTCTACCGCAGCGGCCCCCTCGTCATGAAGAGATTATTGAATTTGATATTTTTCTCTCGAAAGTACACTCAAGGGGTCGTTACGTTTCGTACGTCGTTAGGTTTCAGGCACATCGTTGATCCAATCCAACCTCTTAAGGTCTTGCTTTCTTCAGACAGCGATTCTACATCTTATGAACGTAGGGATCGGTAAAAAAAATTCATTTGAAAAGTCACGGTCAATTATTCAAAATTTCCAATATTTAGGCCACTAATTTGCAAATAACTTGGCCAATACGAAATTGTAAAAAAAATCCCTCCTTCACACGATGGGGATTTCTTTTCTGAACAAAATGAGCCCTCAACGACCCTAATCGGAACAACGATGTGCCTAAAACCTTACGACAAAGGTTTTTAAAGAAATTTTTTTTTTCTGTTATGGAATAAACTTTGGCTGACAAATAAATGCATTTTGGAGTAAGTACTCCGAATTTCCAAAATCAAGCTGTACTGGTTCCCTTAAGCATAAAATCTTTGGATTGAATTTTTCAGAACCAATTTCAATGCAATTTTTTGAAAATACTAAAATCGATCGAAGCTCAAAATATATCGATATTATCTTCCTGCAGGGGAAAGGGATCATTCAAGCGATAGTTATCAAGAATTTTAGGATTTGCTGACGAATCCAAGAACCGGCCTATTGCAGATACGATCGTAAAATATATCCCGCTGCCGTTCGACAGCTGCGCATATTTCTGTATTATCTATTATATAGCTTTAGATGTAACGTGAGTTAAGTTGAGTCGAGTTACGTTGGGTTAGGTTGAACAACAATCAGATACGTAATATATTTATTATATCAACGAAATAACATCGCATCTACGTACTTATAAAGTGTAGTTAAACGTACAATCTTATATGTTATCGAATTAGTTATCTCAGACGATATTATACCGTATATCATATAAATAAAGCGTTACATTATTTTCGGCAATCAGATACTACGTGAAAAAACAAAAACCTCAACTTGAATGAAGATCCATTCATCAACAAAACCAGAATGTGAATTTTTGCCGATTTCCGTCGATACTGAAGACAGCGATTTTTCTCGATTAAGTTTACATAGTCCGTGAATCATAACTATCCTGCGCATTATCGGCCGTGACACTTGCGCAAAATGATGTTGGCTCGTTTGTGGATAGGCGGAAGAGGAAGGGGGAGTGAAGAGCGAGAGGAGGAGAGGTGTTATCGTGGTTTTACTGCATATTGAGGCAGTAACTTGCGTTACGAGCCCTTTTAGTGTTGCTGGAGACGGGCAAAACACGAAAGGCAAGATGGAGAAAGCAAAAAAAAAAAATACAGAGAAGGGAATAGAAGAGAGGTAGAATAGAATAGTGGCACTAGAGGGAAATAGGAAGAGATATTTTAATGCCGTATACAACCGTGTTTAATTACCCCAGTAATGCCGGTAATACTAAAGTTTATACTGCACGAACCGGCTAGTAGGCGAACCAGAACCGGTGGTACAGCATCCATACGCCCACGGGTTATGACCCATAACACCGTCCAAAGACAGCAGCATTAAAATAATATTTCCACTTTTAAGAACAGAGATGGGTTGAAGTGGCTCATATCCAGTTCAGGGACTTCCTTAGATGCCGTAAAAATTGATCTAATCGTGGGTTAACGCACGGTCACTTGTTGAATCTGTTCTTTTTAATTTTCGCCCGGTCACGGTGTACCCTTTCAAACTATACAATGAAACCACATTTTCTCTCACAATCGCAGCTGATATTTTCGACTTTTCATAACGAAATTGGAAATTTCGAAAATGGGGGATTAACAGATGGGGCAAAATATCAAAAATTCACCTTTTCAACCGGTTTTTTTTTTTTCTGCATGATCGAAAATTTTTACAAGCCTGAATATAGTGTCACACGATTTCATATCATTTGTAATTCAATGTCAGACTTCGATAGCTGTTATAATATGAACTCTAACGACTTTCCAAAAACTGAAAACGATTATACTGACTATTTAAAATCGATCTAAACAAGTTCTGAGATTTCGGATGACTCGACTACTATCGGTTGAAATTTTTTTTTTCCTTCAATATTTAAAGTGGCTATCGATGACTGTCCGAGGGGAAACATCCGGACATTAATTCTGAATCAGATTGTAAATGATTTCGAATAAATTGGAATTTCTCAGCCAACTCAGACTTTACGATGTTCTCAGTTTGAGGCAGGAATAATTCTTCCTAAATTCTTCATTCAATTATTACGACCTTGACTGAGGTAAGGGCTTGAATGGAATACCTAGAAAACCAATTTGGCATCATCACGTCTAAACACGTAATAGCAATTTATTCATCCTATGTAACAACTATCGACGTAGGAAGTTTGATGATGCGATCATGTGTTTAACAAGGGAATTTCTCATCGCCATTTCGTAGAATTATTTCCTGCTCATTGATTGCTCAGTGAACAGCTGGGAACCGGAAGTTTGGTGAAAATGTCCTCTCTCAAAAAATATATAGAAAAAAAAAATCAAAACATATTCGCATATAGGCAACCACATACGATACAAAAAAAATGGTCATCCTACGTCACGCACTCGTATCGGTATATGATTCGATAACTCATGACTCCGAAAGTTAGAAAGTCTCACCGATCAGTCAACCGCGTCTAAATATAACAAGAACAACAACCGTATCACTAATTATTCGACATAAGGGGACCTGCATGGTTCCCACGGAGCTAAGAACCGTTAAAATTATATGCACAAAAATTGCAAAAATTGTGACGAACTGTACAAGTGGTTTGGTTACCGATTTTTTGATCCTCTTGGATCCAAATTTACTTGCAAATGATAATTTTAAAAACTATTTTTTTTTTTTTCTTAGTTTCGTTCGAAAATTTCGCTATGCTAATTGAGTTAATAAGATTCAAAGCATACGTATGCGGTGACTAAGCGAACGTTTGAGGCCTTTATCCGTACATATCTATACCTATACGTATACGATATACACACGTGAGTTGTTTTTCATTATTATTATTATTTTTTTTCTCTTTTTATTTCTTTCATTTTTATCTTCGTTTTTTTCTTCTTTTCTCTCACTTTTTCCCTCGAGAATTCTGCGAAACGGATTATTACCAAGCGGATATACTCTCGAAGAGTGGACTGCTGACTGCGTTGCACTAAACGATTTAAATATCGTCGTCGTCATCCACGGGACTGACTACTGGTTAGCCTTGAGTTACCACAAGAATGTTTGGTTAATAAATCGCTTACATATCTACATATACATATATGCATATGTATACGGCAAATTTCTTATACTTAATGTCCCAGTCCCAGGATTCGAACCGCAGGATCCCAGAAATCGGCGTAAGATTATGGCCAGTAGAGTTAACGACATTTATTAGGAGTATAAAGTGTGTTAGTGTGATTTTTCATTCACGCATGTATACAAGTAGGTGTATTAAAATCGTTATTATATTTCTATGAATCGCGATGATGAATAATAGTCCGCTCCGCGGTTTTGCTCGGATACAATTATACCTTTCAATTATTCTTTTTTCTCACTAGCTGTCTTTGGTTTTTTTCTTTTTTTCTTTCTTTCTTTTTATACAAATCCTGGAAACCGACGGATTCCTCCGATCGGGGAGATGATAGGAAATAATAAAAACTCATCGAAATGTATCTGTAACGAGTAACGAAGACCGCGAGGGAACCCGCGGAATTTCCGGAGGTGGGAGCCGGCCGTATAGTGTTACTGCAGCTCTGCACGATCAGACCGAACGAAGGCGATATAGGCACGCCTTGGAAGACTGGAGCTTTGCCAAATTTGATTTTGAAATACACTTATTTCGCGGTACAAAATCGACCGCGTTCCATTCCACGATCGCATTCCCTTTCTTCATATCTATTATAATTTTATCTCCTCGTTTTGATTTTCTGCCATTGGTAGACGTTGCTAATGCATGAAAACAATTGGAAGATCGTCTTTTTCAATTTTAGAAACGTAGAAAAGCTTCTCAGAATTTTCTGTTTAAATCTCGGTCAACTCTGACAAGAATTTTGTCTAGAACCGTCGATAAAAGTTCAAAAAAAAAAAAAAATTTAGGAATTTTGACTTCATAAAATTTTGGAAAAATTCATAGCAATGTGTTTTGATGGCAAAAGGCTAGAGTCAAAATTCCATTCAGTTATCATAAGAATTGCGAAAGTTATGGAACTTTGAAAGTTCGGATGTTCGCCATTCTGAAATCCGAAGTGGCGTTGGTCAGACAAGAATTTTATCTAGAACCGTCGATAAAAGTTAAAAAAAAATTTAGGAATTTTTAGTTCAGAAAATTTTGAAAAAATTCATAGCAATCTGTTTTGATGGCAAAAGGCTGGAGTCAAGATTTCATTCAGTTATCATAAGAATTTCGAAAGTTATGAAACTTTGGAAGTTCGGTATCCGAAATGGCGTTGGTCAGAAATGTTCATCATGACATTGTCGCCGATCAGGTAGACAATTTTCTTCGAAAACCTAAATCTCCAATTGTCGAATTAATTGATCAGTGAGCATGAATTAACGGTTAGGTAATAGAATAGATAAAAACTGTAATCGATTTTGTCCCGAAATCTATTGTTCGTTCTATAAGTATATAAGAAGTCTGTAAGTCAGTCGCCTATACTCTTCCGACAGCTGACAAAATGAGTTGAATTTGTTATTTATCGTTGCGTGTGGGTGTGTTGCCCTCTGTGGTCGGGGGTCCCCCCTTCTCTACCCCGGGTCTCCCGGATCTTCTCTTTTCGCCTTCCTCTCCCCCCCCCCCCCCTCTTCCTCATCTGCTCCCTGCGGCCCTCCAGCCTCCCATCGCTATTATAAGGATTTCGTGGAATAACTCAACGAACAACGTGAGAGATAGATTTATAAAGGTTGGATCAGACGGACGCCGCTACCAGGAACACCGAGGTTTCCTCGAAGCTAACCTTTCCCTGTTACAATGGGCGCCCCCTGCCCATCTCCACTCCCGCGCTTCGCTCTCCGGCTTCGCATCCCTTGCTTAACCTCCCTTTTCCGACTCTCACCCTATTCCCCGGAATTACACCACTCGCCCTAATCTCTCCTCTCTCTCGTATCTAATTGCCGAAGGACGAGGAACGCCCAGTGATCAATACCCTCGTATAAGACACATAACTTTACGATGTGGCGTTATAGGTTATGATGAACAAATTTCTTTTTATTTTTATTTATTTTTTTTTGCAGCTACTTTCGTAGAACCCAGAATAAAATCATGGCGTATTGAGTTACAGGCATTGGTGCAACGTATACAGTATACAACACTTTTTCGTCTCCTAACCTCAACTGATGGTATAAAATAATGAATAATACGACATATTCCCGCGATACCTTACCTACAAAGAGGTTCTTTTGTTCGCCGATTGGTGAAGTACGTAAAGCCATAACCGCAAAATACCGACAATATTGTGTGACAACGGAAACTGTTATGTCGTTTACAGTCACAATTTGACCCAATTATTGCATAAATGTCGTTATTAAATTTCGGTGAAACGAATTGAAGCAAAGTTTTTTCCCTAGTCTGAGACAGTTTTCCGAAACAATTTAATGCAATTTTTTACACAAAGTGTGTTATAGCTGATCCATACAGGCTGTGGTTTTAATGATTATATCAACGAGGGAGTGAATGACATATAGGTGTATGATGCATTGATGATAGAACAAAGAATCAAATAAAGTAAATAGAAAAAAATAGATAAATAAAAAACATGTGTGTATATCTAACCGCAAACATCATAATGATGTTTATAATCATTTACTTCCTACATTATATATCATGATGTGTAAATAGTATTATATATGTATATAATGTATATACTCAAGTATGTATATAGGTATCAAATCGGCACAGACGATCGAAGCTTTTTTTTCATCGACGTCATCGCGGTTCTTATACAAACGTAACATGACAGCTATACATAGGTATATATGTATAACGAACGATTCTGACTAACTAACGGTTTTTTTTCCACCTCCGCAACAGACGTATTGTATGTATTGTATATTGTATTATAGTCATATACATCGAACTATAATTTTTTCAATACGATAATCGACATTGGTTTTGTGATTAATGCAGAGAAGTAGGGCAAGGGGGATTAATCGTCTGTCTATTGTATGTACATACATACATACACACATGTGCATTATACATGAGGAGGTATATTTTCTATGTATTATTAATATATATATATAGATAGATAGATAGATAGATATATATATATATATATATATATATATATATATATATATATATATATATATATATATATATATATATATATATATATATATATATATATATATATATATATATATATATATATATATATATATATATATATATATATAGATAGATATACATAGTCGTACATGCATATGTATGTATGTATATATGGCTATACATTCCTAGCCGTCATATGTCACTGATGAAACCTGCGTGCCCGATTGTGCATACATAATGTATTTGCGTTTCGTTCAAAGTTCTCTTTCGAACGTATATATGTATATACATGTGTATATATGTATATATATACGTTAGTAATATACGTTTTTGTACTGCACGTGGCGTCGATATCCGGAGTACGTAAAGAAACTGATCGTTGACGAACGTTTTTTGACTAAAGATATAATCGATATTTATAGATCAAGACGATATACGTATGTATATATACATATGTATCTGCGAAAATTTCGTGTGTTTTCTTAAATGATTTTCATATATATATTTATCTATATATGTATACATGTATACATAGGAATTATATGACTTCGAAATTATTTCTAACGTTATTTTGCACTTATTGTATGTATGTATATTGACAGAGAAGAAAATTTCCAATTGTCAATAGATTTGACAAATTGATACAATAAAATTAAAAAATTAAACAATCAAGAACGATCAGTTCTATGAAATATTTACTCATAGGACCCCAATTATACCTATACGCAATATAATATAATCGTTCATCGTAATTAGTAGAATAATTATATTTCCATATACACTTGTTATACACACGTGTACCTATAATGTGTGTACAGAAAATTTCGTGGAAAGAGTTTTTTTTTTTTTTTTCTTGTAACGGTTTAGGAATTTTTTTTTATCATCTTCACTTGCCTTGGGTTAGTATTAATTGTTTAGTACGGAAGGGGAGATAGGTATACATATATGTATAAGGATCTACTGTATAACCGTGCGGTCAACGCATTAAAAGTGCATTTGCTATTCCGAGAATGGAATTAATCTTGTTCCAAGTATTTGTTGATCGAGTTATATTGTTCTGGAGAGATAAAGAAAAAAAAACAAACAAGAACAAAAAATGAGAACAAAGTGAAAAAAAAGTTGTAAAAAAAACGCCGAAAACGGAAGAAAAGCAAAGAGAAAAAACAAACAAAATCGATATACGTATATCGGTATATGGGAATTGTTCAAAAAGCCACCGAAACCAATCTCAAAATTCTGTGTGTATGTATGTATGTTACATAGATACTCTGCAGGTATTATACATATGTATACATATGTATGCATGAAACCGCATGACCTGATTCAGCTGATCAAGGAAATAGTTGATGACCTGCAGTGTCACTGTATATTATGCTATATGTATATCTATACGTACACATAGATACGACTATAGTCGTTTTAACGATTACGTAATTTTCAAACTCAAAGCCATGATAAATTACCTCAGTCATACCCTCGCTATTATTATTATTATTATTATTATTATTATTATTATTATTATTATTATTATTATTATCATTATTATTATTATTATTATTATTATTATTATTATCATTATTATTATTATTATTATTATTATTATTATTATTATTATTATTATTATTATTGGTATTATTGGTATTATTATTGTCATCATTATTATTATTATTTCTATTGGGATTACGAAGATCTTTGATCGTCATATGACAAAAAAACAGTACAATTTAATACCATTGGCAGATGATTATTTTATTTGCATCATCGATTCATTCATTCATTAATGAATGAATTAATCAATTAATTCATTCGGTAAATTAGTTTCGTTTCGTTCATCATTCTATTCGGGTTTAGTGTCGTAGTTTAATCGCTTCGTTTAAGTTCACTTTCGTTTTCATTGAGGGCGCGGTAAAGCGAAACCTGCAGTTGAGGAGAACGCGAGAAACGAGTAAATTATAGAACGAGTATAGATATATGTATGTGGTGAAAACATGATGCGTCCGAATCCACCTACGCCTACGACCACTGCCAGTAGTAGTCGTCAACCGACAGACGACAGCCAAACGCCAACCATATATACGATTTCGATGTCGTGGTAGTCTCCCTCTTCAGCTCGTTCGTAACTATTTTCTATTTCGAGAGGCATAATAGCAGCCTTGTTTTTTTTTTTCTTTTGTGTTTAAATTTATCAAATTTGAAAGATGGAATAATACATAACATGCTAGCAGAATCACGCTGTGCAATAACTGCGCATAACGTCATATTAAACACGATTATTTCCTTCTATTTGTATAAATGATCATTGGCTGTACAATGTGCGGTTGCTCAACGAAAGCTATATGCACAATTATTCTTTCGTAATATTGCAAAAGCTCCGCAGTGTGTTTTTGCTCTAAGACTACAGTTGTTTATGTTGTTCATTTTCCGAGCCTACCGATACCAAACTCTGCAGAGCGTCCGAATCGCGTTTGACGATATAGTGGAACCCTCGCTATGTTTCGTCTGCGAGAATACCTCGCAGACGAGCCATATCCGTGAGGGAAGCGAAAATCTGTGATCGAAGCGACGTGAGTTTCTGCCACCACCAGGCCTTTTACGGCCCATCGACAAGCCTACGGGCCCTGGGACCCGCTGGGCGGGGGCCATACGTCCTATATATACCGGGTATAAACGGAGTGGAAGTCGACAGTCGACGGTCGACGGGTTACACGGGTTCGGAATATCAATCAAGTGCCCGATAGCAGTCCGGCAAACCAGCGCGCCGTCAGAGCGCGGCGCACGGAGCTTCTGAATGGAAACGCCCGCAATTCTCGTTCTTCTTTTGTTCTATTTTTCAACATTTTTTTTTCTTTGTTTTGTTTCATTTATTTATATCGGAATACCGAACATGGACCAACTAAAAGGCCGACCGAGTACACTGGAAACGATATACATGTATACGGAGCTCCATCAATTTGGGCGATTGAAAAATGGACGGTTCGTGATTAAAAGCAAATGAGGCAGTGAACCGAATCGCACTGAAAATAATAATAAAAAAAAATTCAATTCTTTTACCAAGAAGCTTTCAGTGATACAGAAATCTACCAAAAATTGTCCGAAATTTTTTTTCAGGTCTCTACGAATTTGGGAAACTTTCAGATCAATTTGGATCACATTCAGTCTCCGAGGATTTTTTTTGGCTGTATTCTGACTCACTAAACACGAATTTAAGGTCCAAATAGTAGAATTCAAGATACCGGATGAGAATTCAAAAAAGTACTACCGATTACAAATCGGGTTTAAAAAGTGCAAAATTTAAAATAGCAGACCCGAAAGTGAAGTCTTTGTTCACAGTTTCGGTCCACCATCTTCGATCATCAGTTCAAATTCTGGATCAGGGCCTCGGAAAGTATGTCTAAAAAACGTATTTCCATAAAAATGTTCAAAAGAACTGCGGTTCTTCAAGGAAAAAAAAAAAAGAAAAAAATACATTGCATCGGATTCCTCGACGTGAATTATGCACTGCATCAGGA
This sequence comes from Macrophya alboannulata, assembly GCA_949628255.1. Classification (NCBI taxonomy): domain Eukaryota; kingdom Metazoa; phylum Arthropoda; class Insecta; order Hymenoptera; family Tenthredinidae; genus Macrophya; species Macrophya alboannulata. The sequence continues at coordinate 25,852,205 of OX451207.1, read as the reverse complement.
TCGGACACCTACGTGTCTTGGGGATCGTACCGATCCTTAACAGGTCCGTTGTATCGTCTCGGTGGCAGCTCATTGTCAGATAAGGCCGGGTGCGTCGAGTCCTGCAGGTCTGAGCTCGGTTCAGTTCAGCTCAACTCTCTTAACGAGTAAAAAGCATGAATGGGACGCCAGAGCGGCGCCGCGCATTTATCGGCGTCCTTGTCTCCCGCCGTCATTATTCTCGGCCCCCTTCGGCTCCCTCCGCGCTAGGCGTCCTTGTCGCCGCGGCCGGCTCGCTGGACCGGGTCTCCGGGTCTCGGGACTCAGGCGAAATCGGCGGCGCTGTATAGATACGCCTATATCTATAACTATTAATGCATGATCTGTCTTTGTGTCTGTGTTTCTGTGTTTCTGTGTATTGGTATACTATATACCTCCGCGCACGAGCCCCGTCACAAACCTGTTGAGCGCTGTGCCCTGAGCGCTGTGCCGCGCGCCGGTTTTGGACGAAAACTCACGACCAGCGCATCCGAGAAGCGAGAGAGACCGCGGGGAATGCCGGGAGTCGCCGGCGAATCCTCCCTTAGCAAAAAAAAAAAAAAAAAAAAGATCCTCGGTCGTTGGCGGGGAAATTTTTTTTTAGAGACTACGGTCGTTCAAATGGAGATTTTTTTTTTTTCTCTTGGACAAAGATTCTCACATTTATATCAAATTCCTGATATTCGGTACAAACAGAAAAACAACAACAAATTTAACAAGAGGATTGGAGTTATGTTTTTTCCGTTGTTGCCATATTTTGCCATAGTTGAATATGTACGAATTTGAAAAGACGAACAAAATTATATTTTATTTATTTATTTTCTTAATTTTTGTTACAAATTTGAAGAGATGTCATATTTTGACCACCTGAGTGATACGACTAGATGTTGTTATCTACAGCTAACCTCTATATCTTGAGATCTCTCGCACCGTCATGTTATATAAGCTACAATATAAGTATATACATGTACGTTTCTTGATAAAGATGATAAGAGCGATTTTGGGAAGTTTATTTCCGCAGTGAAGATTAACGATCGCCAAGCCGTTGCCAAGCTAAATCCCCCTCCACTTCGCTATATAAAATATCTCCCCTTCTATCTCTCCCTTTCCCGAAGCCAACAAGTGGCTAATTGAATCTCGCGCGAGAAGAGGAAGTCATATTGGGGTAAAAACAGAAATGTTGCTTTTTTTTTCATTTTATTAACTATTGTTATATAAATTTATATTATCCACGATCCCTCGCAATATGATTAACGTTATTTTCTACCATTGAAAAAAATTATTACGTCGAGAGTAAAGAAAAAAAATCAAAAACTTAAAAACTGGGATCCAGGTCCTTCGTCCTGGTCCTCAGATCAAGATATGGTCATATGGGCGGACGAAACGTAGTACGAATTTCAGTATACCTATGCTATACATATAATACAAGGTTTAAAAGTACCCCGTACCTCTCCGGTCCTTCGGATCGTCTCTATAAGGACAATAGCGGCCGCAGAGCTTTCCTAGGTTGCTTTATCCTTATAGGGTACCGGGGCGGGAATAGGTCCCTAAAGACAAAAGAACCGTAAATTACCGGAGGAAACCAGAAACGCCGATATTATCCCGTAGAGGCTTTAGGCGTCCGAATGAAACTCACCACTCAGTCCTCGACAGGGGTAGAAAATACCCTTAAACCATCACATTTCGCAAAAAAAAACAAAAACAACAGTTTCTCTCCCAATTCAAATACCTATTCGACTTATGAAACTGATGGATCGTTTTGCATTTGCAAAACGATGAGAATCTTCTCTTCGTAGAACCTTCCCGCACTCGATCGATGACAGTGTCAACTGTATAGACATATCCTGACTTAATCTTAATAAAAATCCGAGCTAAAGGGTCATTCAGTACTGAGGCAGCTGTTAGGTCCTGTAAAAGGCGGAAATAAATAATACGAAATGGAAAAAAAAACAAGAAGAAAACTTCGGGCAAAGATGTTAATTCATGATTCCATCCCTTTAGAGAATTGGAGAAAGAGAAGGGGCCGGAGGAAGCTCAAGCTCTAGCTGAGGCTCGCGTGGGAATACGGCAAGGTTATCCGATGGTTTAGCAAGGAACGAACAGCTCAGACGGTGACAACTAATCTGAACCCTCCGGCCCTTCTCTTTCCTTATTCTACGTCCCTCCTCGTTCGTTCTCCTCTTGGTCCTGCGGACACGAAAACGCGGTCTTTGCTATACTTAAATATCTACCTATACGTTATATGTATAATGTACGGGGCCCTGCAGAGCTTGGCAGACGTAGCCCCGCCGCTGACGCCACGACGAGGCGAGGGTGACGCACGCAGATAGAGAGAGAGAGCGCGTTGAGAGAGAGGAATGGGACGCAGAGTTTGAGTGGGTTACGGTTGAACGTCGGTGAGCAGATACGAGCACGAGTATAGTGGAGAGAACGAGCTCTGACGGTGAGCTGCATCAGAGTATATGTGAGAGAGTAAGGTACTGCGTCATCGGCGGTAGGTTCCCGATGCGAGCTCGAGGCGCTCTTTCTACCAGCAGCCGTCCGTTTCTAGGAAACTCCACTCACTCCCGCCTTGCCCGCCCCATCTCACCCTCCCGCCGTGCTCGAGGACGCCAGGACCCGACGAGAGAAAAGGAGTAAGAGTAAGAGAAAGAGAAAGAGAAGTAGCAAAGTGAAGACAGAGATGGAAACGTAGAGAATCTCCGAAACGCCAGGAAAGTTTATTCACGCGTCTTCGCGCGCGCTTTGTACGTGCACACGTGTAGATTGTGTGTGTTTATGCGTTGTGTGTGCTGACGCCGATACGTTGGCAAGAGAAGGGGACGTATTATAATTATTTGCGTTGTATATATATAATACGTACATACATACACGCGTAATACATGGTCCTTGAATTATTATAAGATCGGATAATACGAAGAAGGTAAACGCAAAGGATCAAAGGACTGACTATGGTTCTTGAAATTTTGGTTAGGGATTTTGGACCGTTGATCGTCAAAGGAATTGAAACAGGGTAGAATCGTTAACTACGATTTACAGAGACATATGAACCCGGTTTTGTTTGAAATTAACTACGCTGTGTCTCTCGTATTATCATTAACTTGGCTAATTCCAAACGATAATTATGAGTACAAGTGTACGATATAGGTACTGTACATACTATATATATATATATATATTACAGGCAGAGATTAGCGAATGTCGCGACCTGCGGCGCCACGACGCCTACGACTCTGAGATAATTAACGCGAGGGATTGATAAAACCGTATAAGTACGAATCATTTCAACTCGAGCAAGCCTTGGCGAAAAACTTCCTCTCAAGGAAACTACGAAAAAATAAAAACAACATGACTCAATTTCGTACGTTCCGTATTTTTGAAATCGATTCTTTAATTGAGAAAAGGAAAAAAAAATTGAATACAACAGAAATCGAGCTAGTTTTATTGAATATGATAATAAGAATGACTGCAAAGAATTTTCTACAAGTTAGTTTCAAAATCGAAAGTATATATATATATATATATATATATATATATATATATATATATATATATATATATATATATATATATATATATATATATATATATATATATATATATATATATATATATATATATATATATATATATATATATATATATATATATATATATATATATATATATATATATATATATATATATATATATATATATATATATATATATATATATATATATATATATATATATATATATATATATATTGGTATACAGGTGTACTACATGTATGTATAATATAGTGTAATAAAAATAACTGAATTCTTTTCAAAAATAGCTTTCGGACTATCAATTCCCAACGCTATAACGTACAACTACATACTATACTACTATAGTATATCCCGAGCCCAACAGGTACCGGCAGCAATTCGTGTGGAGGGGATAACTAAGTGAGCTTGCGTGAGAGCGAGAAAGAGAAAGAGAGAAGAATACTCGTTGGCAGTACCGCGTGCGTAGCGTGCTGCAGACGCGACGGCGCGTCTTAGCGGCGTTTCAACGTTGTGTATATGTAATACATACATATCTATACGTTCTATAAGCATAGTATACATGTATGTACATACACACAACACCCTACTACTAGTCAG
>OX451207.1:25575118-25847857 GCA_949628255.1 Macrophya alboannulata | reverse complement strand
AGGGAGGATTTGCATAGCAAACAGATTGACGCGCTTCCAAGTGGATAACAAGAGAAGAGTTAGTGCTCTCGAATGACTGACTGACTGGCTGACTAGTACCCTGTGCGTGCAACCCCAGTAAAACTCTCTATTCCTCATCCATCCATACCATTCAGACCCGGTACGTACGTTGGATAGTGTAGACCGTAAAAGGAGGAAGAGAAGGAGGACCGGGAAAAGGCGGTGGAGGAGGAGGAGTAGTCGTAGTAGCAGCAGCAGTAGTAGTAGTAGTAGTAGTAGTAGTGAAGTGCGGCAGGGCCTGTCAACGTTTCACGGGAGTCGTACGAGCCCTCGTTCAGGTTCAGGAAGACGCGTTTGCCTCTCCTGCTGCAGGGTCTCGAAATAGAACGCGCTTTTCACGGTGTTATATGTTATTAAGAAGTGAAATGCGGATTTTCTTTATACCGCCAGTGTGTCAATAGAGAAGGAATCCCCCTGATGGTTCACGTTCTTTAATAAATCAAATAACGACACAGGGTTGAATTAGAAAGTCAGTGGAGTGGAGTGAAGTTAGTTAACGAGTGGGAGTTAGTGATACAATCGAAAATATAGAATAGAAATGAAGAAGAAAGGAATAAAACAAAAAAAAGGAATCGAACACTATTGAGAAGATCATCGATTAACTACCAGTGTACACTTTATATTCTGTGACGATCATTACCATTATCGTTGTAACGACGATGGTGATCGTATGGTGACTAATAATAATAATTATTATTATTACCATCATCATTACAGTCGGAAGATAAAGGAAAGCAATTATCACCTACAAATAGTCTCGAATAAGGAGACTATATGGATATGCACATAATAGTTTGAGTTATTATACTGGTGAAGAACAGAAAAAAAAGAAAGAAAAATAAAAAGGCGCTGCACTGCGATGAATAATTGGTATTCGTATTCTTACGAAGGAGGCTGCTGCTGCTGGTGCTGCTGCTTTGAGTGCGAGTGCGAGACGAGCCCCAGGAACGAGCTATGCCGATGGAGTAACAAGTGAGCGGCGGCGAGGCGGCGTTGCCATGACGACAGGTGAACTAATACTCCCTTTTCACTCACCCTCCCGTCCCCCAGCCGCCAACCCCCCCGCATTGCTGTGCCACGATCAAACTCAAACCCACTCGTTTTCTCTCTCTCTCTCTCTCTCTCTATTTCTTTCTCTGTCTCTTTTTCTCGCTCATGCGGTTCGGTGCTATGCTACTACATTGGGTTGGCGCGATGGGTGATACATACACCGTTGTTTAGCACGCTTACCGCACCGCACCGTGCCCCACCGCTCAGCACAGCGTCGAGCTGTACCGAGTAAGAAGTTAACATTCCGGGTACCGGAGGCGAGTTTCACGGTAGTTTTAATATGAATCACAGAAGCTGGTGAACGCGAGAATTGAATCGTGTGCATGTATGCCTATATGGACAGATCGGAAGTATTATTATATATATCTTGGAATTAAAGTGACGACACGTGTTTGTGGAAAGAGAAAAACAGAAAATGCATGTTATTGATAATTATACGCGATTATCATCGACGAGACCTTCAATTGATGACTTTTAGCACTCCGTCTTATGTCTAGCAGATGAAACTGCCGACTAGATCACTCACTATACATGTTATACGTGTATATACCTATGTATTGCAGACACGATCTATTGTCTATTTTATTACGTACATAGATAGAGAAAAGAACGAGATCATCACAAGTCTCGTTTGACATCTGGTTGGCAAAGTTAAAGGGGCTGCTAACACTGATCCGGACGTTCGGTTGTCGGACGCGTTTTAGTACCCAAGCTACCAAAATTACTTTTACGCCCCTCCGAGGCAACCAATCCGCATGGCGTGATTTCGACGCTGTTTTAATACCAGATCGGTCTACGACATATTCTGATGATGATATAATAGGATTAAAAGGCAACTGAATGCGTGTTGGCTTAAATACTTTATAAAACATACCTATAGCTAATTAATTGGTTGCATGGTTCAGCGATATAAGGATGTCGAAGGAAAGCAAACGAATTAATTTGAATGAAACATAAAAAACAGAATGAGATTAGAATAATTAAGGAAATTGTTATCGTCGTACGATTGATAAGTGAATGAGATATACCCAACCGTTATATGGATACGGATGTGATATGTTAGATCTCTTCATTATGAAGTTGACAATATTAATTAGAGGGACGACGTTGTAAGAGAAGGCAGTAGGGTACATAAACCCTGCTTCTACGTATATATTTGAAAACAATTCTACGAAGAAGCGCGACAGGTTGTTGAGTATTTATTTTTCCGTTACTATACACAGTCTATATATAGGTAGATACATTAAGACGTCGACGATGACGATGGAAAGGGAGATAAACAACTTATAGTTAACGAGATAATTCAATAAGATTCTGTATCAATTCATCGCGATAACTTCAGAGTTAAAGAAGAATATATCTAGGTATGTATATATTTTGGGACCAAGATTATGAACCCAAAGTCGTCCGAGCACGTTGAAGACGGAATGCTTCCGAAGTAAGTCTCGGATTCGGAAAAACATTTGGAAGACGTCTTGGAGTTGTAAAACGTTTGAAAGACGTCTTGAAGTTTAAATGCCTCCGAAAGACGTCTTGAGTGTTCTACTTACGTTCGTGAAACGTCTTATAGTCGAAATGCGTGTAAACGACGTCGCGAGTTGAGGACAAATGAGTCTAAAATAAGACGCCTGAAACTGAATGCATCTAAACGACGTCTCAAGTACGAATTGCCTTCAAAATAGGTACGTCTCGTACTTTTGAAAGTCGTCGAAAAGACGTGTTACCATCGATATATATGCATGTAAAAATGTCTATACGATACGACATGCATTCAAAATAAAACGTCCAAAAGATGGAATACGTTCGAAAGACGTTTTACAATCGAAATATACGTATGTACAATAAATCTTAAAAAACGGACGTCTTTTAGACGTAATCTCAAACAATCTCCAGAAGGAGGCTATATTTTCATTGCATGAGACACCTTTAACCATAAAACCACCACTTTTCGTGATTCTATTTGGTATTGTCTCGGGAGTTAATGCTTACTTTAGCTAAGTGTGGCCGTATGCAACAGATGCATATCTAACCCGGTAATAGAAAATGAAGAGGAAGTTAAACCGTGACGGTCAAGTGTAACGAGAGCTAAGGAAGAAGAGAGACAGTATACATATCGTATTATGTACTTATCGCGCGGTTTTCTTCATCTATAAACTGCATACAGCAAAACTGAAACTGAATAAATCCGCTTTGAAGTGATCATTCGAACCATGGAGTAAAAGATAATTACGATGCAGATATTTATGCCTAGTATATACCTATACGTATATCGTATCATTTTATATCATGGCGTTTGATCAGAATTATTTTCTCTCCATTCATTCATTCATTCATATCTTGAATATAAATTTTCTATACGATATATAGGTATACGTAACTTGATCGTATCCGTAGTACGTCACGGATTTCCTTAGCCACCGAGAGAAATATAATTCACTCCGGGGCACAAGGTGGGGTGACTCATTCGTCATAGCCCGGGATTCTCCAGCAACGATGTATTAACGTACATCGCACAGGCACACACACGGACGCATATACCTGCTGAAGCTGGTCGTTACAGCAATAGCAAATTTCCAACTTATTAACTAGTATAGATACACCTATGTATTAATATGAACGGTGTATATACATCGTGCATACATACTACACTTGGTATAGAGCAACTGAACGAACGCGGAAATGATAATATAAAGAGATATATTAACATCTAAACTGGGCGTGGATAATGATCGAAGGCATACCACGCATGTTCCTTCACAGTATGGTTACAACTTATACTTTACTTTGGTAATCTGCAAAGTGTAACAACAAATATTCATCCGTATATAATACGTGTATACACGTATAATGGTTGTTTCTTTTTTCTTTCTTACAAAGTTGTTTGGATGCAGTGTATGTATACATATACATATATTCGCCGAGGTTTTCTAAAACCAGTTGAATCCGGCATTCGCGGTTACGCAAAACGATTTCATAGTATAACACATCTTTGAGAATAGTATAACTACCACGGTGTACGGTGGCTGCAGCTATTCCCTAACGAGAGAGGAAAACAAGGAGTATCATAGTGGTTAGCCGAGTATCATGGCTTTCGCCGAAGATTTATTCATTTATTTATTCATATACGTATAAAGATATGAAAAATGAGATGAGAAATAATTATGCGGTAATTTTATAGTGCCACTACGAATCACCGATCCGCACGAGTTGCATGTATAATATTTTTCTGAATAGTGTGCGCAAAACAGCACTTTCCAGCGATTGGTAAAGTAGAATCCTGGGATAGAGCAGAAAAATCGTGCGGTAAAATAGAATCGTGCCGTAAAGTAAAATCGTGCGGAAAAGAGGTACTTTGCGCACACTTTAAACAGCTGGAAAGTCGAACTCTGCGCACACTGTTTAGAAAAAATATATATACACGTGGGACATTCCATGGGACTTCCGCCTGCACCCAAAAAATGACTAATCCTGAAAAATTTTCTACAGATCAAAGTACAATAATTTTTCCAAGGCCCATTGTGATTCACCCGCTGAGTTACACGCGTTTAGCGTTTTTTTCTTAAAACTGAGATATCCCGAAGAATGTGGTTCGTACCAGAAATGTTGAGAAATGAGAAAATTCGCTCATTTCGTCGACTACAATAAACAAATTTATTCAGAATTTTTCGAACAGTCTGGACCCAATTTTCGAGGGAAAGAGAAATGAAAAAAAAAAATGTCACCGACCAAGAACCCATCGATATTTGAATCATTTGTTTCCTCTCATATTCTGCAAGTGTAAAAAGAAGTTGAGTTAAAAATTGCTTCATGAAGAAACTGGCCGTTTTGAAAGTAGTTGTCAATTTACATTTTTTCAAAATTAATTTTGAAGTTAAATCATTTTTTTGGGTGGCTGAAGTAGCATGGAATAGTCCCATGTATAATATAATGAAGTATTCACATATGACGTATGTATTATAAATATGTAATAAACAAATAACAAGATCCACGTATTATAATGTAACATACATACACATAATCTTACGACATTAATAGTTATAAAGAACTTGTATATGAAGAACGAAAAAAGAACCGAATCAAAGTTAAACATAAAACAAACGATAATCGATAGAATAAAAAAAAAAAAGTAAAAAATGCGAAGTTGGAAAATCGAAAAATAAAAACAATCGATAACCCCGCGATCGACGTTATCGCTTTTAAAGCGAGTTTCGTGCTACCGCAAGCCTGACCAAGTCCATTATCTGATGCAATCGCGTTTCTTGGGGAGAGATTTTTTAATTACTGCAACGCGAAGACCGCCTTATGCTTCGATTTGAGGCCATTTGACAAAGAGGGCCACCGTCAGGGGGGGAGGGGGGCAAACGGCGACGTGACGCTGTGGCGGCGCTGAGGCGGGTTGATCGTTCGTTTGTGTCCGTGCGGTATGCGGTCCGCGCCGGCGTATTAACAAACACAACTAAAAATCTTTATGTATACATGTATGTATGTATACAAATGTAGACGTACTACACACGTATCTACGCTACAGATTACGGTGTACACACAAACAAACAAACTCACTGCATATATACATACATAGGTATACATACAGAGGTTCGAAGTTACGAACCCGGCTATACATGTACACCTCGGCGCGGTATCACCGCGCACTACTACCCACACAACTCGCTTGGCTCTTTGCGCAACCGTCGCTATAAGCGAGGCTGGAATACTACCCATATCTACACGCTACACAACACAGATGGCAGCTGTATATCTAAGTATTGAAGTTGAAAGAGCCGAGAGTTGTGAGCGGCTTCGAAGGTTGGCCGTTGAGTTGAGTTGAGTTGGTGGTTGTTGAGGAGGCGGCCGATCCGGGAGAAATAAAGAGGGAAGAAGAGGAATAATAAAACGAAGAAGAAGAAGAAGAAGAAGAAGAAGAAGAAGAAGAAGAAGAAGCAGTATAAGAAGGAGAAGATGGCAAGGGGAGGAATGGGTTCATATTCAAGAGAGACGGCGCTTGAGTTGAGAGAAAATCATAAGAAAGAAAGAGAAAAAATAAATCATACTCTGCAGCACCGAGAGTCGCATATAATAATGCGATAATAATTATGCCGTATGAAAAATATGTATATAGGTATGTGTACGCATGATATATGCGATACAGCTCATACCTCCGATGACGCATTATCATCATATATATATAACTAATATATTTAATATAATATTATCACAAACAGTGCACATGTACATGCATAAATATCGCCACACGCACATTAAGTATGGATCATCCGAAGTTTTATTCGACCAACAACAACGGTTGATCACATGTTTTTGATTTTTGATCCAATATACATACGCTGATTCGGGCGGGAATAAACCATATATAGAAAAACCGTAAGAGAAAATGAGAGAGAGAGAGAGATACGTAAATAAACTAATATATAACTATTAGCTACTATATCTATGACGGTACTACGAAAGAGTATATTAGCATGTGCAGTCGCCAACTGTACGGCAATATATTCATAATTGTAAATAATAAATTGACAAGCTGGTAGTCAACCAGATATCGCGATCAGAGCTGTATGACGTAGTGATTAAAGCCAGATCACGATGTATTTGCAGATAATAAATAATTTATGTATGTACACATATCGATATTCTACATATGTACTATAATATACTTTGATTGATGAAACTGATGTTTGTTTGGTTCGGATTTCGAATTCAGGGAATGAAATCGAACAGAAAAAGAAAACAGAAGAAAAAAAAAATACAGACCGTAAGACGATTAACGATAACGAGTGTAACAGAAAATTTGAAAGTTTCGAAAGAGAAGACCGTTACGAAAATGAAAATCTGTTTACAGCAGATTGTTTAATATATATCATCGATTCCAAAAAATGTATATGCTAATCCTGAAACCACGATCGTTCTGGTCGATTTTCAACGAAAAATTCGCAATCAGTGACTAGAAAAATGTTTGGAAACCGATTTTCGTTCAGACCTCAGATTGGTGATCAATAATAATTCAGAAAATATTTGTAAATCAATTTTCATGGAAATCGATGAATTTTTTTTCTTCATATTTTGGAGAATCTGTTCCCCCGCCATTGTGAATTTAGTAATTTTGATCACGGATTCAAAAATCGATATGACTAAGACCCCGAATTCCGTGTAAATCGATGAAATAGTTTCGAAAATTAAATTGGGGCGACGCCGTGTGGCGCTTTATTCAAAGAACTATAATGCATAGTAGATATAACGTGAATTGATAGTCGCGGTATAACCTTTTACCACAGCACGTGAGTATAATAGATTGAAAATGGAATCAGCGCGAATCGCTGTGTGGTATCGGGTGTGAAGAATGCGAGCTATTTGAATTCGGAATAAATCAGCCTTCAACGGATCGTAAACAGCCAGCTCGCGTTCGTGACGTGGGCGACGTAGAGTCGGTTCTCGGTTGTCACCTCGTGGCTCGCGCCTCCGCCTCTTTCTCCCTCTTCTTCTCTTCTTCATCTTCTTCTCTGGTTCTTATTTTTCCTCGTGTGCGATCCACGGATCTCCTCAGGTAAGAATTGCCGCCACGCTACGCGGCTGCAAGCGTCGAGTCGGGCTCGCCCTGGGCCGTTGGCGACTGTCGCCAGTCACCAGTCGCGGCGCCGCCAAAACCCCCTCGCTATTTATAGTACTAGCTATTTATAAAAATTGGCAAAATTGCCCAACGAGTTTTAGGTACGCTATTAGTCGGGCAGAACCGAGGCTCGGAGCTAACCGCGCTTTAATACCCACACCACACCCATACCCGTGTATTCTGACCGTTGACAAACGAATTTGAATGATAGAATATCCACGACTGTCGTAAGGCAGCTGTTTGCATACGACGCTCGTTTTTCCCGCCCAATTCTACGCCGTTTACGATGTTCGTATTTTTTTTCTTCTTTCTCCTCCTCGTCTTGTTTTTTACCCGACGTTCTAAGACGGTTTACGGTAAACCAACGGTTTTTTTTTGTATTTGCAATTCAAAATTAGAAACATTTATTTGTACAGCTAATACTGTTACACAAACATTGATAACAGATATTTGAGATTCCTTTTTTCATTTTTTGATCGAGTTACATGCAAATAACTGTATTATACATCTGTATGTAACGGTTTTCATAAGATTACAATCAAACCAACATATACCGATATTTATATATTATACATACATATGTATATAATATTTAATGTATTTATACGATATACGGATGTATTATAGAAGGAAAAAGCTCTTGCTAAATATCACGAAACGCAAATTCAATCCATGAATATTAAAAGTCATCATTTTCCCTAGCATAAATCATTCCGCAACGCAGTGCATATATAGGTATATACGTGTCTTCCAACTGCGCCGCCTTCACGCGATGTATGTACATACCTACCACACACACACACACCGAGAATCATTAAATATTGTCTTAGGTATTAAATTCTATTACTGCGCACACGCATATAGGTATTAGGTATACATATACTATAAATTAGATATGAGAACACGTATACTGTTTACAATGATGACTGAGTTGTGTTTACTCAATGAAGAATTTTTTTTGTTTTTTGAAAAACTGAATCTTAAACCCGTTCGTTATCTTGGATCTTTTGCAGAGACTCATACTGTGGCAATGACAGACCCGCAGTTAAACAATAATAATAATAACAACAATAACGATGGGGAGCCAAAATATTTGCACAAAAAGTTCAAGAAGATGGCGGCTACGACGGAAGCCTCGGTTCCGGTCGAGTCTAATAAACCAGAAGTTACGGTTTCGGATAGTAGAATCGTGCCGGGAAATCGTAAGGAGAAAGAGGAAACTGGCGATGATCCGGGAACTAAAGAATCTGCAACTACAAAGACTGCCGAGGCCGCTCCTGAAACTGAGGGAGAATCTAACGAGGGACGAAAGAGCGGAAATGTTTGCCCGTATTGTAAACTATCGTGTGCTAAACCCAGCGTCTTGCAGAAACACATCAGAGCACATACTAATGAAAGACCATATCCCTGCGTGCCGTGCGGATTCGCATTCAAGACTAGATCTAATCTGTATAAACACTGCAGATCTCGTGCACATGCGCTTAAAACGGAGGGAGGGGATTCCAGCAAGGTTTGTATAACGATAAACCGATTCTTTGAGACCTAGCTAATGTCAATTTTCGAAGCACGCTTCATACTAGACATTGTCTTTTTCGTTTAATTTCAGGTCTCCGAAGACTCGGACATCAGTCTATCGGATAGTGCGAGCAATGGGACAGGCACACCACCGCCACCTTCCTCGTCAATTCCAAGTTCCATGTCTGTGGTCAGTCTGAAGACGGTTAAGACCGGCAAAATCTACAAACCCAAGTTCCACACGGCTTTGAACAGCGTGAACCAGGATGTCGAAGTGTCTTCAGTCTGTTCAAACTCATCGACAAATTCAAGTTCTAACTCAAAGCCGAAAGCTGAACAGGTTCCGGAGCACATAGACAAATTAATAACAGTTAATCAAGCGATTGTCGAAGCAGTTGATCCAAGACTGCACAAACTTATGCAGAGACAACAGTCCCTTATTGAACCAAAGTACTCTGAACAACCGTTGAATCTTTCGTCAGCTGAAGAGAATTCCCATAGAAAGAGGTGTTACAGTGAGAGTTTTGCTCACGATAACACCAAGGAACATCCCCAGCAAACTGATGGAATGATGATTAAGGATCTCCTACTTCTGAAGAGTAAAGGCGAGGTTATAAACGGGGAAAACTTCTCCTGTCCGTCGTGCAAGATCTCATACACAAGCGCTGATAACTTGGATGCACACAGACGGTACTACTGCAATGGATCACCGAGCCAAAGACGACCGGAGTTTCAACTTGAACTCGAGAAAAGAGAGCCAGAATTCGAGCTTAAGTCTGACTACTACAACACTCTTCAGCCTCTTCCGTCCCCTGGGCCATTACTCGGAAATACGAGATTGGTCGATGCCTATGTACCTCCAACTAAACAGAGATCGGAATCGGCCCCGACGACGCTTAGATCACTCGAAGAACTGTCCAAGTATCCGAGGCCAAATTCACTCCAAATGTTCGGCGGGGAGGTGAGGATACTAGACAATACCGGAGAGACTAAAACAATGAGGATTGAACCACGCCAGACCAATTCACCCGGTGATCACAACGTGAATAACAAATGCGCGACCTCTGAGACGTCGTCGATAGTCGTTAGATCCGGACTTCATTCCGGTGGTACTATGGTACACAAACCACCCGGCACACCGGCCAGCACACCGAGCGGTTCTATTTCGCTACCAAACACACCTAAGATGTTGGCACCTATCATACCTAACATATCAACTCCTAATATAGCGCCAACTATATCTTGTTACAATTACTTAGAGCCGAATCTGAACCCTTTAACCAATATCACTGCCTATAATCCCCTTACTTTACCGCAGGCTGGTATAGCCGGAATTTTACACGCTGGAAAGGTCATACCTTATGTTCCTGGAATGCCTGGTCCCCACACTTTGTCCGCAGTCCCAACAGTCGACATATCCGTTAGTTTGCCCAACCCGGAATCGGGCTATAAGGTGATTCCCGGGATCCCTGGACTTCACGTGCTACCACAGCCTCTGGATCTCGCTAGTCCGGTTAAAATCCAGACCCCAAATATTCCGGGGATTCCTGGACCACATTCGAATCTTCAAATGTCGTTGACTCAGCCTTTGGATCTCGTCAGTCCCGCTAAGGAGTTTAAACTCTGTTTCAAAGCCCCGAGCAATGAGAATTTGAGGGGCGGTTTGGTCAGCCCTAAACTTAAAGTTGTTGAATCTAACAGCGACAAGTACAGGTCTAGGGTTCAGACCCCTACCGATCACGATCGTCATATCAAAAACAGCGTTGCTGCGAAGTATAAGGGAGTCGAAAGTCCGAGGGAGAGGCGAAAATTTTCTTACGAGAAAAGTCCGAAAACTGACAAAACTTTTACCTATCCAAACGGCGTGGATAACAACGTGGTATCGTCGTATGGAAAGCTGAGATACTCGCCTAAACATATGGCTGAAAGTAGAAAGCGACCCAGTGGTTGGACCAATGCCGAATTGGACCCTAACAGGTCGTCCGTTGAGCCTCAAGTCATGAAGTACGAACCCATTCCGCACGAAAACGGTCGTACAAAAAGTGTGACAGTTAATCTACCAGATGTAAAGAGTGTTAACAAGTCGATAGAAAACTACGGAGTGATAAACGGGACTAAGTTAAAGCCCGAGCCAATTGCCCCGATTATAACAGTAAATCTAGATTCTTCCAATCCGACAGAAGTGCCAAATAAAATTTCCCCTAGCGCTGCTGATTCAGCAGATAAAAACGAGAGGCTTGATCTTATTACTAATTTGCCAAAGGATGGAATCAGCGATGATAATCCCATCGAGGAAAGCAACACAAAGTTTTTAAGGCCCACTTCGCTTCCGCTAAAGCCTGGAACCTTTACCCCTAAACGTCACCATGGAATTACCCCAACCGCGAATACGCTTCCTCTCATAAGCCCCGAGACGCCAAGACCCAGGAAATCTTATGGACAATTGTACCTGAACGGACATGCCTACACATATTTGGGCTTGAAATGTTCAACCAGGGTGTTTTACTGCACTTTGAACAGACCCCAGCCAATGTACGTCACTCAGCAGCATGGACTCTCGATGTATTCCAACTGGAAAATCTGCAAAGAAGTTCCTCCAGATCTTGACATGGCCCATTATGACTCGAGGCATAGACCCGCGAGCTACACGACAGCTTGCACGAAGCAGGAAGACATCCTGACACATTCCTCACAGAGGCCTACACCCCCGGCTAGTCCTGATAACAACACGGAAAATGATTCCCAGGAGAAGACTAAGAGAGTGAAGATATTTGACGGTGGTTTCGAGAGCTATGAGGATTACACCTATGTCAGGGGAAGAGGTGAGACATAATTCACACTATATTCCACTATTCCATATCATAGCAGAGTCGAAATTCTTGGTTCTTTGTTTGTCACTCAATTACTTTCCGTGGAAATGGTCCGAAAAAAAAAAAAAACTATCAGTAGCTTTCCGGTCAAATCTAAGGCCAGCAATCATTTGTAAGACATCTCCAGCGTGTCTTGTGTAACAAAACTTAATGAACGGAAGATTGAGTATGACACAGTCTTTGTAGAATGTCGACGTAATATCTTATGCAACATACAGAGTCGTCTCTATGACGAAATTCGTCTAAAAACGTCCTAAATTCGACATTATGATCTCTGAAAAATCATTTCTGTTGCATTAAGACACGCATGCGAATGTTTATTTGAAAATTTTTGTCTTTAAAGTTTAAAATGAGTACTTCAACCAGCACAATCTTCGAGGAAACTTCAATAGACATCTGTAGGAAGTCCTAAATCACAGTTTTGTGCATCTTGACGATGTCTTATGATGAAGGACAACTTAAACATGATATATCTTGTAATCAGATCTCAATCCTTTTTTTAATTTAATTCAAGGTCGAGGGAGATACGTTTGCGAGGAGTGTGGCATCAGGTGCAAAAAGCCATCGATGTTAAAGAAACATATCAGAACACACACAGATGTCAGACCATATACCTGCAAGCACTGCACTTTTAGGTAAGCATTAATGATCGTGATATCATTCATATAATGTAAATAATTCCCATATTGATATGTTATCGATCATTTCCTCAATTAATTTACAGTTTTAAAACGAAGGGAAATCTCACAAAACACATGAAGTCCAAAGCCCACTACAAAAAATGTGTTGAACTTGGAGTGAAGCCAGTCCCGACATTGGTTTGCGATGAGAACATCGACAAGGATGCAGTTGCACGTTTGGCTGCAGGTGGAGGAAATGCCGAGGAGTCTTCCGAAGAGGAGGAAGATACCGACGGAGAAGAGAGTGAGGAATCTGGAAGCGAAGAACACGAAGCTGCGCAAGGGCTGCTCAGTCTGTCCCAGCGGAGCGCGAATAGACTGCCTGGGCTCCTTCCCTCCGGTAGACCGACGACTTATCCTTATACTTTGACTTTGTCACCTAGCACTGTCTGCACTAGTGTTACAACAACAACGACCAATTCTGCTCCTTTGAGCAGCCAAGCTGCGGCTGTGATACAGAGCGAATTATCTCACCGTTATTATTTCCCGTCAAATCGTTCAGTACAAGAAAAACCTGGCCCAAGAACCAGCGTTATTATTCAGTCTTCCAAAAAGTCTGATTCTGAAGTTGAAACCGACGCTGATATTAACGTCGCTGATACTCAGACCAATTCTTCCCAACCGATCGATCTGACGACTAAACAGACAATGGGTTCTGTAAACTCTCCCGTTCCCCAAAGGCCAAAGCCTGCCGATATTCTTACTCCTGTTTCTGAGCCAGTTTTGATGCAGGCAATCGTTCAAACCATGGAAAGACTACCGGTTCAGGGTAGAGAGTGGAAATCGAAGGCTCAGGGTCAAATGCTGCAGGCTTATTTAACTGAGAGGCATGTTATGGACAGTAAAATGAAGCTTCAATATCGCGTGGGGGTTTCTAAGCTTGAAAAAAACGCGGCTGATAAAGAAATTCAGTACCTAAAACAGCAGGACACTATTAGATCAAGGAATTTAGACCTGAATGGAGTGCCCACTGTGACTTACACAGATCCTAGCAAGATGCAGCACACAATACTTGAGTCGAGGATAAAAAATATGTCCAAGCAGAGTCCTGAGGATTTACAAATTGATATTAGAGACAAGATTTATCCGAACAATGATAGGAGGCCTTTCGATATAGAATCTATTTACAAAGACAAGGAAAACGCCAGTCGGATTATTTCAGATGGTGAAAATTTCGACCAACGAGGTGGACGTGGGAGTGGGAGTCCAAGGTCCAGGGTGGGACCCGAAAGAAACCATTTTGCTTTGGAATTACCCAGTAGAAGTACACCGAGCATAGAACGCCACTCGCCAAGACATTTTAACATGGAGATGATAGGCAGGAATTCTTCCTCTCACTCACAGCAGATAAAAAGTGAAATAGATAGAAGCTCCATGTTCAATGCGATGAAAATGATGAGCGAGATTGAGCGGCCAAGGGAGAGCCACACTCCAAATCGAGACACAATATCTTCACCTAGCCGAGAGACCAGGGTTCAAACTCAGAGCCCAAGATCTAATCAAGATTCACGTCTCGCTGGGTCTAGTCAAGAGTTTAGGCTGCATAATCAAGAGCTTAGACTTCCTAGTCAAGAATTTAAGCCAGTTGATCAAGAGCCGAGAATTCAAAGCCAGGAAATGACCCTCTCGTCTTCAAATCCAGAAGCGCGCCAGACTGGCTCTGAGGCCAGACCACCTAGCAGGGAAATGTCCAGGTCTAATTTCGACCTTAAACCTTCGCCTATACTTGAAATTTCCAGACCTAATTCTCAGGAGACAACCAAATCCCAGCACATTGTCGAGCCCAGGAACACTGAGCGTGCAGAAACCAAGCAAAACATCGATCTCGCTAAACAGAACATGGCCGAAAGTATAAAACATTCTGTTGCCAGAAAAATGGTCGTTGGTGGACCCGGATTCAGGTCTCCATCTCCACCTGGTGGCAGTGGGAAACCTCAGGCAGAATTTTTACAGCCATCATCTGGTCCTACACCGAATTACGTTAGGTGAGTTAGCTTTTCTTGATCGGTAGTCGAAATTTCCACTAGAATTCAGTTTCATCTATTCAAATAACTATAAATCTATTAAAAAAAGTCATAATTGTTGCTCAGAAATTAAGACCGTGTGTATTTATGCCTTTGGGACTGATTCCATGGAGTTTAGTTACAGTGTGACTGAAGACGGTCGGAGCGTCTGTGGAATATGCAACAAGGTGTTCAGCAAGCCCAGTCAGCTCAGGCTACATATCAACATTCACTATTTCGAACGTCCCTTCAGATGCGAAAGTTGCGCAGTATCTTTCAGGACTAAAGGCCATCTAACTAAACATGAGAGATCGGTTTCCCACCACAATAAAGTGAGTTCAACAGCTCAGGAGGTGTTTATTTACAGTCAAACTAAAAATTTCACCCAAAATAAACGATTCTCAACAGCCTTCCTAACTCGAATAATTATCAATCTTAGGTAAGCATGACTTCGACGTTTGGAGCAGCGACAACTAGCAACCCTAGACCGTTCAAATGCACAGACTGTAAGATAGCCTTTAGGATACACGGGCATCTGGCAAAGCACCTACGCAGCAAAATGCACATAATGAAGTTGGAGTGCTTGGGTAAACTGCCGTTTGGTACTTACGCAGAGATGGAGCGTTCCGGTGTTAATCTAAACGACATCGACACCAGTGATTGTGATAATAGTCTTACTAGTCTGCAGGTAAAACTGGCTTTTTTTAATCAAACAAACTAGCTTCATGGGATAAACTGACATCTAAATTCCCGTGTTATTCAATTTGTTTTCACAGAACTTGGCGCAGAAGCTTTACGAAAAAGATCCCAGCAAAATGGGTCAGTGGGATTCTGAGATGATTCCAAACCAAGGTGCTAGCGGAGGAGATACATCGTCTGACGAGGGAGAGCCTATTCCATTGCATTCAATGCACCAATATCCGCCTCACAATCAGTTGTCTATATCAGACAGCGAAGGAGCGCGGGGATACCACATGCCGATACTAGTTAGTGAGGAATCAAAGCCAGTGAATGAAATACGACACGCGAATCCCCAGTTTAGTCAGCAAAGGCACGTTGACTTTACGATGAGTGAAAGGCAGCACCGAACACCGCGAAATCAAACTTCTGATGAAACGAGGGTTGAAGAAAGCGGACAGATGTATAAATGCAGCATTTGTTCGGCGTCTATTAGATCGCTGAATGAGTTGCAAGTTCATTGCTTTGTAGAGCACAATATTGAGGCTGAATCATTTTCCGGTACGGATCGAAGTGGTAGCGAAGTAAGAGAAAGTGAGAATCGTCATAAAAGATCAAACGATGAAATATTAGTTAGGGAAGACATTAAGAGACAAAAGTTAGTCGACGATACATAGTGCCAAATTATTGAACTTATATAAGATATGATACTTCGATTTTCAACGAACTGTTAACAGAGTTTATTATTCTTAATTGTTTTGTTTCGTTTCATTTATTTATTTATTTTTTTTTTTGCCGAAACATATATTGTGTTTACATCGTGAGAGAATGCAAAGTCTAAATAAATATGATTAGAGTAATAAACAATGATGAGATAATAAGGAAATAAACACCTGATAACTTTAGGAATATTTTTTTTTGGGTTTTTTCTCTTAATTATATTCTGTATTATGCAATCCAGAGTTTCGAAAGGCCCTGATCGTTGCAGCTATATCTATCTATCTATCTATCTATCTGTATATCTATCTATCTATCAATCTATATATCTTATCCATGAAGAGGAAAGAAATTAAGTCATTTTGGTATTTTGGTAAAAGATTTTTTTTTTCTGTTATCGTCTACTATCGTCCGTGTAATGTATGTATGTATGTATGTATGTATGTATGTATGTATGTATGTATGTATGTCTGTCTGTGTTATTTACGAGCGAAACGTATCATAAATAATGCTAATAATAATTATTGGTGATTGTTATATCTTTTTAAATGCGGAATTTTTATTTTTAATTTTTTTTTTCTTCCTTCTTTTTTCATGTTCTGAAGAAAAGAACAACATAAAAAAAAGTCAACCGATATTTTCACTCTACGTATATTCTTTTAATATTGAAAAGATACCCAGCATATATAGTACACATATTAAACGATGATAAAGAAATTTTTTTTTCAAATACAAAATACAAAATACAAAATGAAAATATAATAAAAAAAAATGAATGAAGTAAAGTTGAAATTAAATAAAATAAACACAAAACACTTTATAGTACTATATACACACTGTTACCCAGTAACGAAATAAATATAATATTTATATTAAAAAAAAAAATTAAGAAAAAGAAAAAAAAACAATTAATGTGTATATTAAATTATTAGACTATAAGGTGGCAATGGACTGGTATGTGATCCTGTATTTAAAGTGCAAATGTTGTGTGCAAACTTGAAGAGTATTCTATTATTATTATTATCATTATTATTACTACTACTACTATTATCATTATTATTATTGTCTATATTTACTATTATTATACATATTATATTGTTATTATTGTCATTATTATTGTATATATGCCCATATACATACCATACATGTCGTATAATTATATATGTGTCGATATAATTAGTATATTTGGATATACATATATATGTACACTTTGATCACATAGGTATAACATATATATATATTATACGCATATGTATATGCGTGTATAACTTTTCACGATATTAAGGAACTGCGACGAGCTATATATAACTATATAAAACTCCTCGCTCCTGAAACACACACGTTATACATCCCCACCCAGCGAGACTCCCCTATTACGAAGAAACATTGTTGATAGGAGAGAATAGAAAAAAAAGAAAGAAAGAAAAAAAGAAATTTACGTTTGTATATATTTATATATAGATATATGATAATTAGAAAATCACGTTGGTGGTATTATACTATGTGGTAGGTTTGATAACGAATCATTTATTAATACAAACATTAAACAGAAAAGCATGCATAAGCGGGGAATCAGATATATATTCTATTGCGATAATTATAAATGAAAATGAGAGATATATCTACCGGTGGAAAAAATTTGACAATATTATTTTTGTTATTTATATAAAAAAAAAAAAAAAGGAATCGAAATCGAAATTCCAGTTTCTTTTTTTTTATCCCTTGAATATATATATATAGAGGTATAAAATTTTTCTCTCAAAAATATATGTAAAGATTATTCGATCTTGGAATATTTCGCGATAGCGTAATACAGGGAAAAACTTGGATTGATAATCAAATTATTTACAAAACTATAATAACGTGATAGAATAGTTTTCATAAACGACAGCTATATCGATTTTTCTTTTTTTTTTTGTTCTCATTGATTATATACACTTGTTTGCAAGACATTGATAAACGATTTTAACACTCTGACTAAATCGTTAACGATGATATACACATATAACTCTAAAACTATGGCATAATCATCAATACGACTATTGGATCGTCAATCAGAATTTTTTTTTCAACCGCAGACTTTACTCGGTGCAAAAATTTTTTTTTTCTTTTTCTTTAATCAGACTAATATCTTAGGATTTGATCTAATCGTCGCAAGCACAATTACAATATGATAACTAAACTATATACATATATATATTCTATACAACGATATTTCCGTTCGAGGTAATTGTAAATTGTTGCCAAACTATTTAAATCAATATAAACATAGTATAACTATATATAGCCCTATTAAAACTGGGCTAAGACCTAAAGTTAAACTATGTACGAGCTTCCATATAATGTTTACACGCTCTCGTGTATCCGTATAGTCAAGCCAATTGTGTTGTACTATCATTGTTTGATGTTAAATCGATGTCGATTGATCTACGCAGACCGATGCTATATCCAAGTTTTTTTTTTTTTTTTTTTCCTTTTCCGTTTCATAATTTAATCCAAACAATAATTTTCTCCTTCGTCGTCGATATTTTCTTATTCACTGGCTTGTGAAATTTTGACTCTTGTCTTATTTCGTGGGAACGAAATTATGTGGAAGTTGTATTAATTTTTTTTTTTTTTTTCCAGCAAAAATTGACAAAATTTGTTTACATTTAGTTCCGCGAATAAAAAATGGAGTCTGAATTTAATTAGCTATAGTGATTGTGTGTATATCGGTGATGAAAATATTTTAACAAACAACGAATACAGATTTACATATCTTTGGAGATATTGGCTTGACTGCTTTCTGCAGATTCAGTATTAGGAAAAAAGAAAAAAAACAAAAAACAAAAAAAAAAATGTCTTCGATAACTGGGTAAAAACAAAGCAAAAAAAAAAAAAACAAGCAAACGAAACACGAGTCCTTAATACTATCGTCAGAATTGACGAAAAACGATTTTTGTATGTATACATAAATGATAATCCTCTATCATCGTTTCTATCGTCTAGTTTTATCGAGAATTTAATAGAAATTACCCACTCCTCTATTTTTATGGATAATTTAAATTTTATATACTATGTATAAAGTGATAAGACGGGGCTTGAGTATAGTTTTTGATGATAGTATTTTGTATGTAGCTGAAAAAGAAAAAAAAGAAGAAAAAAAAAAGTAGATGGTTTATATGATATATTAAAAATAGAATTTTATAAAAATTTATTACACCATATTAAAGTAATACATACAGGTAAATAAAAAGAAGAAAAAAAAGAGTAAAAGATGAAAGAAATATATCTGTCCTTACGCAGAGTATCGTATCGAATTTTGACGCTTTTTAGATAGATAAATATTTGAATGAGAAAAAACATTTAATCATCGAATTGCTCTAGAATATTTAAGATAAAGTATTTACCATCAAAAAAAAAAGAAAAAATAAACACAGTCTACCACATACATACATACATTGGAACCAAAATATAATGGCTTTTGCCATATAGATATCAGATCGAGGGACCGGAGTAAGGTTTTATAAACGTATATTATATATTTAAATAAACTATGTAGCTAGAATCAACTTTTATCAGTAATATAGAATATAAAACTATTCGCAAGCCCTGCTATCACCGAAACCCTCTATTCCTCATTCTCAAAACTCTGTTGAACTATTGACAAAAGTGTAATTTATTTATTGTAAATAAAAAAAAAGTATATTGCCTATAATATTGTTACAAAATGAATTTATGTCCCCTATATTCCTTGATAAAAAATGAAAAAAACATAGCTAAGGCTTTATGGCCAAACAAGACAAGCCACACTTTCTTGATATCAAGTTTTTACTGTAAGACTTCTGAAGAGCAATAACTCGTTTTCAAAAAAATATTAATTGTCTTGTTTTACTTTAATTGAAGTCCGGAAACTACATATACTTTATTTATATCAAAAAAACGGAGTAAAATTAAAAAAAAAAAAACAAGTTGCTATAAAACTTAAGTTCAAAGACTCCATACAGCAATAATTTGATTTCTAAACAGCGTTAGTTGTTTCTTTTCGTCTTACAGCTACAAATACATTGCTTAAAATATCGGTATACTAAAAACAGCAAGAAATCTGCTATAAATAGTTTATTTTATTCAATAATTGAACATTGTACAATATAATGGTAATACGATACGATAGGCATCCATATCGAGGTCTGGAATCCAGAGTTTAAAGTGAGAAGACGTCTATCGAGCATCGAAAACAACAACTGTGCATTACATGATTAAGGAATCCAAAGATTATGATAGACATTCATTCAAATTGTCGATTGTATGGATTTTAGGGCATTGAGAAGATGATAAATGAGAGATTGACAAAGATACGAAGGGTTTCGAGTCCTAAAATTTGAAATCGCTTCGTAAAAGGTGATAAAGAATATTTCACATAGTGTTTTATTAGTTGTATAAAAGTTTTAGAGCCTTGAATAGTCTATTCAAACTATGATACTAACAATAACGATGATTTCCTGTGAGTAGAAACGAAAAAAAAGGATACGTCGTTTGGTTCGCTTCTTGTACATGATCCTGTATCCACATTCTCTGCAGCGTATCGGATCTCTGGGACGTATTTCGTTGTCGTGATGACATTCTTTGAACAAAAAAAGAAACCAGAATTAACGATAATTTAGTATAAAATGAAAAGCTTTTCTACTAAAAATTTTAATCGCATTGAAAAACGTGATCGAAACGCATCGTGAATTTGAGGTTAAACAGACCGCCGAAACATCACGATTGTCTATTCCGTCTAAATATAATTAAACGGTGATAATTACCTCCACAGATGTAAACCATCGCTTGTTTGGGCGCGGATTCCGCCTTGCTCGAGTCCATATTATTTCCAAATGATAAATTCCAAAGGATGCTGTGTTTGTTTGTGTCTGAAAAGTCGAAAATCTAACCTAGATGACGTGAGAGTTAGTTCGACAAACAGACTGATCAACTGACACAGCGCTTGGATCGGCATATAGGCGCATGCGCGACGCATGGTATGACGGGAAAAAAGAACTGCGCATCAAGCGTTGGTTCCCGCTCGTCCAGGTTTCCACCCCCGTTACCCCCCTTATATTTTTGTTTTCCCCCCTTCTATTCCTTCCTCGCATACCTATAAAGAGCAAGGCAGTCGAGTTCGGTCAACGAATCGCGCGTAGTAGATCCATCGTGTCGTACGTGTATATGTAATACATATAAATAAATTTCATCTGTAGTGTAAATACTCGGTTTATATATCGTATAGACTGTAGTAGTGTGTTAAGGTGAGGTGAGATGAAAATCCGTCCGCCAATGGGAGCTGGGGCTTGAAACAGCCGCGGGAGAACAGCTGCCTCATTCACGGATCCCCATTGGCCAATCTCCCTGGCAACGGCCCTCGGTAGGGCAACGGATAAACATCACTGTTTGAAACCTATTCCTGTAAACCGAAGTGAAGTTAGAAGTAAGCTGGTTGCCAGTGTGTGGTCTACCTCTGCGCAAGGGAGTAGGCACCACGCTACTTTTAGCGCGGTTATAACCGCGGCGTGCGCGTCATATTATATCGGTGATTGATAGTTTTATTCTATGTATATTCGTTTATTTATTATATCGTTTAAAAAGTGAAGTTCATTATCATTTAATATACGCGTTGTGTAGTGGCGATACTGTCCTGTCAATAAATAGTCGGAATAATCGTGAAAGTAACATATAGTTTGATGTGATGTATTAGTGATCGCGCTTTTTCTACACCCACGTGCCTGTTATCGAGTGTATACGTTATCCCAAAGGCTAAATAAGATCTGCGTGTTATAACGTTAACGAGCTTCAAGAAAGAAGAAGTTTTAGAGACTGTAAGAAGAACCGGTGTGGCTACTGTTTGTTTACTACGCTTATCCTTCTCTGCATTATCCGCATCCCCGTCGTTAACCTCTCGACGATATACGGGATATCGCCCTCTTCAGGGGCGCGGAGACGATGAAGCATCCTTCTTGTCAGGCTGACAGGAACAACCACAACCACCTCGCCACGATCATAAACTAACGTATCATCCTTATTCCCGGATATTTCCTTGTCGCCTCTGATTAATCATTGATATAAATACACTGTCGTAAATTTATTCTCTCCTTTCCCCGATATCTGCCTACCAGTGAATACATACATGTGTTAATAAAAGCCCGAATATCGAGGAAAATAACGAGAAGATAAAATGGAGAATAACACTAGCTCTGCCAAGATCGGCGAGACGCCGCACGTATCGTGTCACAAGAAGCGTGGTGTTAGTACGCGTTCGTCTTACGAGAGTGGTGATAGCGGGTACATAACGCAAACCCCGAATTCGGCGAGTTCAACAACGGCCTATACGCCGATTACGAGTTCTAATTGCCGGCCACGATTGACGGGGTGTTCTAACGGCACCGCGTCAATCGGTAGACGGCGTTACCCGAGGGTGCGGACGACAGAGCCTTGGCAGTCCGAACGCGCGTCTCGATTTAGATCGAAACTTAATAACCGTTTGGAGAGTAGCGAGGTCGGGGATTTACCATCGTCTTCGGTTACGATTAACACTAACAACAACGAGGCACGTGATTACCAAAAAATTAACAACAAGAGTCAGAGTTTGAGTTCAGAACTTGAGGGGCTACTGAGGGCCCACAATGGCGACGAACAACTCACTTCTGTACCCAAAAATCCTGCGCCTACGCTGCAGCTACTATCTCCACCTCCTTCACCAACTCTACCCTCTTTGTCATTTGTCGCAAGCGAACCGATAGAAGAAGATGTAGAAATGAAGCTAGTCATCGTTCCCCAAAGCACACCGCAGAGCCTTTTACCAGCCGACGCTTCCTCCCCGACTACAAGCAGACCTAGTCCGATTTTTAGCTCTATAGAAAGTCACAGCAAGTTGAGTAAGCTGATGATAACCGACCTCACTATGTCTGAGATCAAGCCTAAGAGGCTTGATTTTAGCCAACGACCAAGATATGCCGAATTCAGAAGGTGTAGAGCTGTTTCGGACCAATGTGGAAAGGCGAATGTTGATTTTATGACTATTTTAGGGGAAGAAAGCAACCATTGGAAAGTTGTTTCAAAGATACTGGCTCTCCTTAGTCCTCAGGACTTGTGTTCTATAAGTATGGTCTCAAAGACTTGGAGGGAGATCTGTGCCAGGGACTCAAGGGCCAATAAGCGAAGGCTTAGTTATGCCATTATGAGACAGAACGTCAAAGAGAATCTCAAACGCATTCAGGCCAAGGCTAAAGCCGAAGGAGATCTTCTAGCCAGCCCAAGGAGCAGATACGCCAGGAAAGGATTCCTCGTAGAAGTTCAAAACCTCATTCAAGCACCGGCCAACACTCTCACGCCCAGCAGCCCTCCGGTCTCACCTAGTAAAGTCAAGTTCCACTCGTATATTAAGGTCAGTTATCTACAGAACTTGGTTTACACAATCGAGTCGACTGGGATATGGAAAAAAGCTAAATTCAAAGGCAGCAAAGCAGCTAATAATCACTTTTTTCATCATAGGGAAGAATATTCACTCAAAACTTTCGAGAATAAGGCTCAAATGAAGAGAAAATATGGCCCTAGCACTTGGGGCTTGGGTTGTTTCCCAACCAGGCGACTCAGATTGCTTTATTTACACTTATTAATATTATTATACAATATTCGTTGATTTATCATTTGTTTCCTATGCTTTTTGTGTTAATTTCAATGAAATAATCTCAACTCCTTATACACACAAATTTGTTATGAGTCTTAGTAGGTAAAAATTAGCATCGTCACCTTGCACCGTAGACTTTTTTGTCTAAATATCACCAGATTTATGCTTCTATTTGAATGTCTTAAGTCTTTGAATCTTGAACTGCTCTATCAATCAAGCTGAAATATTGTTATGATATAAAATTTGAAAAAAATCTCAAGTCTTAGCTGAAAAACTTGAGAACAAAAACTTTGGGTGGGAATGAAAATCAACAAAATATATATAAATCGAATTGATTCACTTCAAACTTGTACAAGATCAACTATTTTCATTGTCAGGTTAAACGTTAGTGGATAAACTTATGAAAGTGCTTAGAAATATTGTCACAACAAAAGAGGTGTCTGTCATTCATTAATTATGTTTCATATACCAATTTCTAAGCTGGGAAAAAAAAGAATAACTAGGTGTAAATGACGCCACAAGTAAACCTGTCTTCTTATCAGTCACACAGGCTGCTAACTGCTTTCGTTTGTTGTCTCTGCAGGTAGAGCTAATATTCAGGTTCAAGTTATGTCTGATCTGATCTAATCAATGGGCTTACCTTCGTTTAGTACCATTTAGACGATAAGTATGTCAAGTAATTAGCATGTCACATAATCATTTTAATTATACCTGCGACTAGGGTACAGGAAATTATTATTATAATAGGAAAAATTCGTTGCTTGAAAACGAAGCTGAAATATACGTGAATAATAGCAACGTGGATATAGACGTATTTATACATAGGTATACACATAAACCTCGCGTGCGCGAATATAGGATTTCACTTAATTGGATAATGATTGTCTGTTCCTTGGATGACGACCGCAGATAATCGATCGTCTGGTCTACGTTAAATCGAGTATAATAAATGAGCTTGTCTACTATTACTATATATTATATTATACTATACTATAAATACGTTGATAGATCTCGGGCTGCTCGGTTTCTATTAAATTGTAACTCGATATTTTCTGTACGGAACCTGTGGCACAGTTATCTTCTGCAGCAGTGGACCGCATAAAATAAAATATTATAGAGGAGGCATAGAAGTTTGGGGAATGGGATATATAACCACGTTGATTGTGGTTCTAGAATACGTTTATAATTATTTTAATAAAAAGACCACGTCTCTTATTTAACTTCCGCTTATCGAAATGGCTTAAAAATCTTGAAAAAAAAAGTAGAGAAATTAAAATATAAAATAAAATTGTGTTAATTCTGTATATTTTGTATGTACAATATCTTTAGCGCGGTACATCATGGTCGTTAAAATATTTTGGCAAAATACCGCTGCGGGATTTGGTGCTAAAAATTTTATTCCACCTTACGGGAATTACGCCCGATACCTGGCAGGTAGGTGTTTCCAAGAAATGCCAATCTTAATTGCCTGTCAGAAAGAATAGTGAAATTCGGATTTTTAAATTACGGGTTGTTAATATCTTGTGCGCATATATATAACAACCCGTCGCGTTACTAATTACTACTAGCTATATCGCTCAACTGTAGTGGTGCACGCGATTTTAAAAACGGATAGTCTCATTCGTAAAAAAATAAAAAAATAAAACAAGAATCTAACGTTTTTTGCATTGTTGATTAACAATTTGCGAGCAAAGATGTGAAAGTCAAAATAACGAACCCAAGATGACGAACGAAAATTTAAAAATAGTCGTAATATAATAAAATTCGGTTTACAAAGTTTTTTTGAACTCGAACAAAATTTTACGATTTGTATAAAAACCAATTACCACAGGTTTTTTGTGTCGCTGATTACGAATCTGATATCCAAATCTGAAAATTCAAAATAACGGCGAAATTTAAATTTTTCATTAAAATTCCATTTTATTCTTAATTTTACTCCGCCATTTTTAATTTCGAGGTGTCAAAAGAGTCCGTCAATTTTTGGGTGGGAAATTCTCGAATCGATATACATTGTTCCAATTTTTTGTTTCTTGTTTCTCGCATCTTTTCAATAACAAAATAAAGAAAAATAACAATTAAACGCGTCTTAAGGTTTAGACGCGAAGTAATTAACCACCTGACGTCACCCGCGCTGGTGTCTCATCGCCTCGCTGATCATCTCGACCGCTTACGTTAGCGAGCGAGTCTGAGTAGTTGAGCGAGTCGAGAGGAACGGTCGCGGGTCTAGGGGAGCCGGACGTCGCGACACGTCGGTTACATTGCTTTAGCTCGCGCGCGAGCGTCTCGCGCGTCTCGTCGACTTTCTACGCTACGTCCACACACACTCATATACGTATACGTACACCCACTTATAGTCCGAAACTCTTCCATGGGCGGGAAGAACTGGCAACACGTGTTTCCCGCGATAATTTGATCTGCCGCGAAAGACGAATCAGGTTCTCACCGTCGAGCAAAATACTCTTATACGTGTATGTTGGACGACGATCATTTTATCGCTTCCTCCTCTGCGCTCTCACATTTTTATTGATCTCACGAAATTTTGTCATTTTATGCAGTTGTCTTTTTATTTTTCAAAAAAACACACCATTTTCTGTTACCAAATTTTTGCCTAATTTATCTACATGTGTCTATGGTATACAATTTTTTCAACAATTCTTCTTTGGTCGTGTTGGGCGCCACGAATCTGCATGAGCGGAAGTTGCGAAACCCGACTCTCTGTTCGATTCTGTATTCATTAACATAGGTACAGCACAAACCTACGTCTCGGGACGAGTTGTGGAAACTATAACGATGGTTACGCCTGTTTTGAAACAGCTAAATTTGCAATATCGTATGAAACTTTGAATTGCCATTGGAATGCGATCTCCAGAGATTGAAATTTTCGAAGAATTGCAAGTTGTTTAATTCCTCTCTTGTCGCTGTGGGGATCCCATATCCTGTACCTATCCTGTATCCTGTACTCTGCAGTGTAGCTCCTGGTTTTATCGTCTCTATGTCGACGATAACTGCACAACAGTATCACATACTCTACATTTACATACATAGAAATGAGATTCGAAATGGGAGAACCCTGGAGTTGAAGAACAGATTAAAAAGACGCAATCTTGCTGTACTGCAGCAAATTGAATCAACGTATATTCTAATTACCGGTCATTCACCTCCCGGACTATAAGGAAAAAATTGGTTTTATCATTTATTTATTATTTTGAGAAAATTCTTCCCCTTGTGATGTTAAGAAAGAGAACATTCTGCCCCTCGACCAAAAAAAAAAAAAAAAAAATTAAATAAATAAATATAAAAACCAACGTCAGAATGCGGTTGGGCCACTTTTATGAACCGGACAACGACTCGCAACAGGTGCGCTGCGGCGTTCGGTTCGGCATAAGGGTATAATGAACATGCACATACACTGGCATACTTAAAAGCTAAGAAAAATCGGGATGTCCGAAAGAAAGCCTCAAGCCTGACGATCTTAAAACTAAATTTTGGACGTAAAGAAGAACTGCAAGAAAAAAGGCGGGAAAATCGATTTCTTGAATAACATCCAGGATTTTCAACTCGAACTGCAATGAGAGTTATTCGGAGTGTTTCTATCTGGATAACAACAATCTATCTTGTTTGAATAAAAATTTTAAGATGATTGTCGATCTGTGATAGATCGTGAAACGGCTAAAGAATCGTATGAAAACTTTTGCCCGCCTAATTCTCACGGGGTGTTAAAAAAAAAAAAAAAATCCACTCGATATTCGAGGTGAAATGTGAAATGAAACATGTTACACTATACAGGCGCACCGTGAAACAATGCAACCGGACACCGCGCCGATACTTGACCCGGGTTTTCGACGCACCAGCAGTTTTGCCTTGGCTCTTCTTTGAAAGAACAATATTTATCATTAGATAAGATGTGTGCAACAAACCACTGACCACCTTTTTCTGGTTTGCGGTAATTGACACATAATCTGATCTAACGAACAATGAGACCGCGTCATCTGTTGCAATTTATCTTGCGGCTACTAATTATACCATTATAACTACTGTTGTTATACTGCGGTGGACGATAAAGATCGTGTCGATATAATTACATGTATGTGTGACGATCAAGGATATTATATCCACGACTATAGCACGCTCTGTTTTCGATTAATATAAAGAAAAATTTTATTTATTTTTACCTCCAGGTGCGATCAGGATTATTTTTTATTCGTGTATCTCGAGCCTGCACGAAGCGTCTCAAAGTGACTGTAACGTAGTGGAAAGGAAGAAGAGAAACGGTCTTCGACTTCCTTCCCCAACTGCGGTGACTAATTGTAATAAATAGGTAAAGGATCTTCCGGTATAAGTCCGTTAAAAAACAAGGAGAAATAAAGAGAAAGAAAGATCTCTGCGTTCTTCCTCTTGGCCTCTCTTTTCTTCGGTTTGTTAGTTCCTTTTTTTTTCCAAAACGAAAAAGGTAAGGAAAGGAAACGATAAAAAGAACGAGCCTTACTTCAGCTCTTATAGTTCTTCACCCTTTACGTTAGGAGTATAATGGCCGAGGAGCAGGTGGCTCTTTAGTGACCGGTGCAGTTCAGTTCAGTCCAGTACGTTCGTTGCTGGGCACAGAACCGTGGCCGTGATAAGTCCAACTGTCGCAGGAAATGGTAGTAGCCATGAAACGAACAATACTTGTGGCTGTTTGGCCAATATTTTATATCCTCAACGTTATATCGTTGCACGGAAATATGAACTTGCGGTGTGGTACAATCAAGAGTAATACGATTAAGCGGTTCTTATGTAACCAAAGATTAACGTTTTTGATAGCATAATTATTACTACACTTTTTCATTCATTTTTTTCCGCATCAAATTCGTTAATTTTCAACACGACTCCATTATTTCCAAATCGCAGTTTGATTTATCCTATACAGGTTTCGATTTCAAGTTTCGAATTTTCGATTTTTGTATAGATTATATCCTAAGTTTCAATTTTAGACTCGAAGTTTCAGTAAATCAAAAAATCTCGGTTTCGATTTTCCAAATCCCAATATTTTTGCTCCGAACTTTGCTTTTGAGCCTCAAATTTCGGTACTTTGATTACGGTTCGAATTTTTAAAGTTCAAATCTTTCAATATTCCATCGAAACTGATCCAAATTTTTTGGTAATCGTTAATAGAGTCGCGTGCTACGATTGAATCCCCTATACGTATGACTAATACTTCTATTCAACTTCGTTAGTTTTCTTCTCTTACAATATGTATGTACTTCGGTTTGTACGTGACATAATTTCCATGTCCACAGTATAAGTAAGAGCTAGCCATACTGTACATATTTACATGTTACGTTCTTGCTGCACTAAAGTATAGAAGAGAATGTAGAGGAGGGACATATGGGAGGTGGAAAATACCAAAATGA
Organism: Macrophya alboannulata; assembly: GCA_949628255.1. Taxonomy (NCBI): domain Eukaryota; kingdom Metazoa; phylum Arthropoda; class Insecta; order Hymenoptera; family Tenthredinidae; genus Macrophya; species Macrophya alboannulata. The sequence continues at coordinate 25,818,636 of OX451207.1, read as the reverse complement.
TTTTCTCAGTCGAACAAAGCGGCGTAGGAATGAAGAAGAAAAAAAAGAAGAAAAAAGGAGAAGGAAGCAAAATGGAAAAAAAAACAACGAAAGTAAAGAAATAAACAAACCTCTGCATCCATTTTCCTAGAAAACCGTCCGGCTTAGTCCCGAGACAGTCTGATGTTAATGAATGTTTGACAACGTGTTTGAATTTTAAAAAACCATTTTTATCCTCCTCCTTGTCGCCCTCTCTCTGTCTTTCAACTCGGCTTTCTATTATATCTCTCTCTCTCTCTCTCTCTCTCTCTCATTCTCGACTTCCGATCGACAAACTTGGGCTACGTATGTCATCCATAACTCTATTACAAAATATGAATAAAAAGAAGTCGAAAAAAAATCAAAAAAAAAAAACCTAAAAACTCGAAAGATAATTCAGAACATACCGCCGATAACTGGCATTCGAAATTTTAAATTTATCGATTCAACGGAGTACCGACAAAAACTGATTGCTTTAGATTAACGACTCTTGAAGATATATACGTATGTATTCCATACACAAACGCGTACAAGTATATAGTATATGTATGAACGCTGGGAAAGAAGAGGTCGGAGAAGAAGAAGAAGAAGAAGAAATAAAAAAAATCTCTGCATCCCACCGTCTGTCTATCGCTGTCCTATCGTATCTGTTGGTCAGTTAGTTAGTTGCCTCCACGCCAGTTCCTTAGACGCATATACACAGATAAGTACACATATACTCGTAAGAGATTAGGGGCTGCTTCGACTCAATTTCTCTGTCACAATCTGCTGCGCTCTCCCTGTAGCACCGGAAGTCGTCGATCCCCCGCACTCTCCTCCTCCCCCCCCCCCCCCACGCTCCCCCGTCAGTTTCTTGGTTATCGCGCGGACGTCGCAACTCCCCACTGCGCGAAGCAACGCGCCGGCTTAACGACTTAGCGCCTTTTTTAACAGACCTTAAAAATAAAAATACCGTCAAGTATCTATCGTTCGTAACGAAACAGCGCGCGCGCGCAGTGATACTTATCGTACTAGTTTTCTGCGTATAAGATATTTGCTGAGTTTATCAAATCCACGTGTCGTAGTGAATTTATATACGTGACGGTTTTTTTTTTTTTCATCGTACAGTACGAAATAACCGCGAGCATATTAAACCCAACAGAGACGCCCTTTTTCGCAGCGATAGAAACTCGCCGTTTGAACAAATCGTAATTCACGGCCATTTTTTTTTTCATTTTTTATTCTCTTCCCATAGACCGCCGCAGAGCCTGTTGTTGTTGGAACGTGTAACGCGTCGAGAAGAAGTTAGGACTAAATAATGGGCGTTGGTCGTATATCAGTCGCCGACTTTGAGGCTTAGTTACAAAGTGGCGTTAATATAGCCACTAAAATTAGCAGCAAAATCGCGCGGGCGCGCAGATCTTTCAAAGGAATAAATGAATAGCAAAAAAAAAAAAAAAACACTTCTCTTGGTAACGGTTTTATTATTACTTTATTATTACTTCGAAGTAACTCTTTTTCTTTATTTCATCTTCGTTCCTATACACGATTTTCTTTCACGCTTAACTCGTCCTACGGGATAGACGCCGTGCATTATCATGAAAGAAGCGTAATACTTGGTGAGGTCTAAGGGAGCCTCCCTAACCTCTCCGGGTTTCGGCTCCTCGGTTTTCTTGTCTGCAGGTTGAGCAGCGCGCCGCGCTGCCTTCCCTCTGAATTCTCTATCTCTGTCTTACGGTCCTTTGGTCCTACCTAACTGACTGCCCGTGGGATCGGTGAAGGGACTAGAGGGACCGGAGGGGAGCTAAGGCGAGGACGGAGGACGGAGGAATGTGTATGGAACAGCTGTCTGTGGCCCTATGTTGGTTTGCTTTTCAATCCCTAGCGGAGATAGTGAAGTAACCCGAGACTGTAGGTGCATGAGCAGCAGCAGCAGCACGGTTTAAGCCCTCGTTCGCTTCATAATATACATATACATATACATGTACATATACATAAATCGGGGGAGCGATAGAGAGATAGAGGTTAGATAAAAAAGGAAATAGAAGAGACAGAGATAGAGAAAGACAGAGATAAAGAGCCGCGGCGAGGGGAGGAATTAATGAAACGTGGAAAAGAACGCCGGCTATGACTGCATAACCGGAGAGCCTGGAGCCTGGAGCCTCCCCTGAACGGAACGATCAAGAGGGACGCGCGCAGCTGTTCTATGGACTACGAGACGAGAACAGACACGAAGCAACGCGTTCTGCGCAGCTTAAGAAATTTTTTACTTTTGTAACACCACCGCAAGATGCGGTAATGCAGTTAGACATATATTTTTTCATTCTATTTTACACTCGAGAGAGATGCACTTTTTTCCTCTACGGAATGTAACGGCGTCTTTCAATTATTATTTGGTGTAGGTAAATCTTGAAATAAATAATCAACAAAATATTGAGAAAAAAAATACAATTTTTCTTGCCGTTTTGAATTTTGGGATCGGAAAATACGAAGAAAAAAAAGATTCTTGAGGTTGAATTTCGTTATGAGAAAGTTGAGTTTCAACTTTTTCAACAAAGTTTTCGTACAAGAAATGAGAAAGTTATGAATTTTTAAGAAGTTTCAACGGTTGGAGTTTTTAAACCGGAAATGACGGAGTCCGGAATACTTATTTACCGATCTTCAACGAGTACCCAGGATCTTCCACAAAAATTTCAGGCGAAATCGGGCTGGCATGCAAAAAAAAAAAAAATTAAAAAAATTAAAATGAAATAAAATAAATGAGAAGGAATTTAAATTGTCGTACAAAAAAACAAAAACAATCTTCTAATCATCAGCGATCGTTTGAAATTGATTTCTCATCTCTCACAGTTATATTATGCAAACAGTTATGGAGGATATTGTGCGACCTTCCATGAGTAAGGTGCGAGAGAGTAGGATTCGAATGGCTGGTTTATCCTTTTTTTTTTATATATATATATACTTTTTTCTTCTTTTCCTCTCTCCAACTCGGGGCAAGGTTGGTTAAGGCTGAATTGAAGACATGACCTTCCTTACTCGATGTTTGAGAAACAGTGTTTGAATACAGCACCGGTTTATACACGGGAAGTAACGATGATTGAAAAAAATCTACGAATAACCGCATAACGACATGCGACAAAATGATCTACAAAACAAAAAACAAAAATAACAAAAAAGAGAGAAAAAAAAACCGATAAAATAAACCAAGAGAAATACTACACGACATTACACGCTGCTTTATAGTAGAGAGAGGAATAGATAGAAAGAGCTCGAACTTGTTGAAAGAGAGATGAACTAGTGAACAGCTGACACCGATAGACCAGCTGATTCCCGTTTCGTATATAGAGACCAAGGCCGAAGAGAGGAGAGGAGAGGAACGGAACTCGCGTTCGAATAATATTGAAACGAGTAGTTCGTTTTATTGTCCGCATCAGGAATCCCGATAGGAATTTCACCTGTACATTCACATACATACATCGACATTATTCCCACTTCCCGCTCGATATACTATAATGTCTACACACTGGTATATCAGCTATAATTCAGGACGTGCGTTTTGAATCCGATTCTTGATCCTCTTCATTCGCTGACGCTGATGCACTGTGTTAACCCTTCGTTGTCAAACTTCCGAAAAGTTACGCGCTTGTGACATTGGTCAAATTGATCCAACTGATTTTCAAACGGTTGCCGTGTGAAAACTATCCTCACGATTGGGACCAAAAAATTATGGAACATACTTTGAACATTGTTGAATATGCAGTGACAGTTGTCATTTATAAGAAATCAAATGATAACGTGTCCGAAAAAAATCTCCATCGTAGGGCAAGTAACGATAGATATGTGATTTCAAGTTGGGCGCCGAGTCAATTTGACGCTGGGTGACAACGGAGGGTTAATAATGGTTCGATCATTGAGTCACGGTCACGTACTACATCATACGTCACCTGTTCCCCGTAAATGAAAAGGAACCGAGAGCAAGCAGCGGTGCCTGCAGTTAGGTATATTACCGAAAAACTTATAGTCCTTCCTTGAAATTATTTCGAGGCTTGTAATCCCACAACCGCAATAAAATTTGTTGTACGGTTATAAGAATGAGCGGCAGGTATAAAGCTTGTCTGTATAGTTCTGGTATTCGCGACTATACAATATATAATAGCTGCGAAAAACCAGCTTTTCGTACAAAAGAACGGAACATGCGTATAGCGTAGCATCAGAATTTCTGGTAATTTTTTTTTTGTTACTAATTCTACTACTTTGCAACGAAACAGTGGTATGATATTTTCAAAACAACGATTTTTTTTTAATTTTTTTTTTTACCACCGCTTTTATCCAATCGGTTCGAAATTTGATTATTGAATATCGAGATGTCGATGCCTCGATATATTTATAGACTATTCCGTTATAGGATATCAGCCTTGACTTCAGTGTTTTAAATTGTCTATATACACATATTATACATACGTTACGCGTATATGTATAATGGGGATAATGATAATCGTCTTATATAGTATATATAAAGTATAATTAATAATAGACACAACTAAACAAGTTTGGGTCCGTACGGATGTGTTTGTGTTGATGCGAATGTTTGTGTTTGTGTTGTGTTATTTTGGCACGCAATCGAATCCAGCACGTCATGCGATCGTGCTATGAGATGATATTTATCGAACAACGCGCCTCGTTTCCGGAAGCTTACCGGTTTTTTTTTTTTTCATTTTTTTTTTTTTTGCGCTCAAAGACTCGCTCGGCGAATGAATTCGCATAGCAACGATATTAAATGGCGATTCATCGCGCGGGACTTTCTACACGTCACGTTATAAATAAAAAAGAAAAAAAAGCACCAAAAAACCGAAAAAAAAGGGATAAAAACAAACGCAGAACTCTGTATATAAAATAACAAACAAACGAATTGCGCATTTTTCAACGAGTTTTAGTTGTTTTTTTTTTTTGCTATTTTATCTTTATATTATTATTCTTTTTTTTGTACTTTTTATATTCCATAAAAAAGTCGTTACTATTCAAAGAGAGTCTAGTAGAGTCGAGTCGGGTTCGTCATCGTTGCATTAACGCGCGAGATTGAAGCATGTAGATATACGTATAATGTATATCTACATTGTTTACTTTCGCATTTGCCCGCGCGCTCTCTCGCGGTTAAGATTGCCCCTACTTTCGATCCCTCTATATAACGCTGTTTACATCACGTGACGAAAAACGTTCCCTCTACTCGGCGTTAGATGTTGTCGTTTTATTCAGGATCCCGTCCCCCACCCGAATGCCGTATCATACCATCCCAGGGTCCCATTCCGTTCCATTCCATCCGCGGACTCCCGCAATGATCACGAGTCTGGCCGACCGACCGAAGCGCCAACTAACTAGGCCAATAAGCTATGTGCGATCGAGGCGACGCGGGGCGGCAACGTTAGTTCGTTTGAATGATCTGTATTCGAATAATCTTAGGAACGCTTCGAAGATGATTTAACAAACAAACAACGTACGATGTGCCTTAAGAATCTCGAAGATAAAAAAAATTCGCAGGCAATATACTTTGATAAGTTTTCACGCAGAGACGATTCGAATTTCAATTATTCGGCAGTTTCGCGTTCGGTTCAACGAACGTACGTACGTTAAAACTTCAGACGTATAGTATAGGTACATATTACGCATTTAGTGGGCTCCGCTCTGCCGCCACCGCGCGCTCGTACCCGAATGTACGATGTCCACAGCCCACACTGGGCCCCACAGCCTCTCGGGTTGCCCGAGTCGAGTAGCCGTAGCGTCGTCGTTGCTGTTGCTATGCAGCGAGGCTCAAGAGGTCGTTCGCGATCCTGCTGCTAGCTATATGATTATTATTCGCAAGCCGAAAGCAGTGCGTTCGTTCCTTGCCGCCACCACCGCCACCACCACCACCGCCGCCGCCGCTAAAGGCTCAACTTTTTCGTTCTTTCTTTCCTCCTCTCTTCACTCCCCTTTTCCCACTCATTCTATCCCTCTTTTTTCCTCTCTTTCTCTCTCTCGCTCTCTCTCTCTCTTACTGTCGACCTGGATAACATTGGATCGCCGATTGTGCTGCAGCCTCGCAGATTGTCTAGACGACCGTGATAAATTCCATTTACTTAGGTCGCCGGGCGTCCGCCCGCTTAGCAACAAGATGGGGGAGGAGGGGGGGCAGGGTCTTATTTTATTAGCATTGTTTTTATTTCTAACTTTTTTATTTTATTTATTTATTTATTTTTTTACGATATTTTAAATCGTTATTCTATAACTTTTTAATAAATTCAACGCAGTTCGTTTATGTATCACTGTGTGTGCCAGTATATCTGTAATCTGTATATAAAATTCGAACAAAGTTCCGCCAACGAGTCTCAAGTTTACGCGCAATAACCTACTACAAGTTTTTTTTTTTTCTTCTTATTTCTTCTATGTAGTATATATCTATCCTTCTTATTTTATGTTTGATTTTTATTTTTATTATTTGCGTCGTAGAATCGCGATCGTTGACATCATATACACCCGTTGGGAAAGGTCGTTTTTTCAAAACTTAGCTATGGTACGTAATAATGTGAGGTAATTTTACTGTTCACATTGTGAAACAGTTGCAGGAGCGTAGGTATATAACCCGTCGATATGATGCAGCTACTATATACAACTTACGAACGTGTACTCACTACTAGTAGCGCGGGAAAAGATGGCGGGAAATCGAAATAAACAAGCGCGCGCATCTTATAAGTCTTGTCCGATAGGAGGAGTGTAAACTTTTCATTCAAATTTCAAACGACACAGCCCTCGTGCGCGCGTCGATGCGCGCGCCTAGCAACCGGCCCTTTTTTCTCGCGAGGGATTCGTTCGACCGTTATCGAACGGCTTTCGAGACTCTTACGCGATTTTTAACTCGGGGAATTTAATTTTTTTCTTCTTTTGTTAGTGTTTTATTTGATATACGTATGCTGCAAACGATAATATCGGCGATTATAATTTAATTTAAAATTTTTTTATTTTTATTTTTGCAGACGATATCCGACCGCCTCCTTGCATGATTAATAGTGATAATTATCCTTGTATACAACTTGTGTAACAGTACGTGATTTGCCGAAACGCAATGTTTTTCTTATATATAGTATATATATAAATATATAGGCGGATAAGTTATAACCGCTCGTTAAGAATTCGCCTTTTTCCTTTTTTTTTTCTTCGTTTTCATTATTATTAGTTTAACCTCGCAAAGTATAATATATGTTGGTATTAAAATACATTAAATATATTCATAGGTATGTATATATCTATATTTGCAAATCGATATTTTTCGCTCCTTCTCATAAAAATACGAATTTTACTTTTTTTGATTTTGATTTTCGAATGTGTACGGTCCTATTTCTTTCTCTGCTCTTACTCTCTACAGATAAGAAATACACGTACGTCTACATTCGTGGGAGAAGCAAATATTTCTCTCGGTTAAAACTCTCCCGCGGCTCAATTTCTATATACCTACAAAATGAGAAAAAACTGAAATACAATCTTCAAAAATTCGCTGCAATATACTGCAGCTATGTGAATATGCAACGGCAGTGAAAATAAAAAAATTTCAGTGTGCGGTTGTAACGAAATACGTTCCGATCACGCGGTTCAGCTGCGCGAAACTTTACCGCAAAAAATTTCAAATTAATGGGTTTTAGAAAGCTGCGTTGCAGTTGTATCGCATTCGCGTCGTCGTGCGTACGTGGGACCGAAAAATTGTTACGATATACATATATAATATGATTTTATTATACTCCTTCGATCCGGAATTTCAATAATTTATTTCAATATTTCTTCTCATAGAAATTGATTGGCTAGTTTCTAAAATTGTAAGAAGTCAGGCCATATACGGTTTTTGCCCCGAAAATGTCAAACTGTTAGTCCTTTCCGACACACGTATAGTATTTGATTTTTACTGACAGTTCGAAATTTAAAGTCTAATCCTTGGACCCCGGGTTGTTATACCTGGTTATGGTCAGGGATAATAATGAAATGTCAAATTAGGTGCGGAGGTGGAAGAAGACGACAAGGAAATAGGGGAAAATTAAGTCCTTGAAGTAAAGGCTCGAAAAGTAAGATATGAGTGCAATACCTCTGGGTCTAACTTCAGGTATATTCAGCCTGGCTTAAACTCTGAGCCTCAGATTTTGGGGCCTCATAGGCTTTAGACTTAACGGAACCCGGAGATAAGGAAGAGAAAAGACAGCCTGTTCTTCGACCTGGAACAATACATTTTTCCTCGTACCTGTTCGTGGATAGCGTTCGCTTAATTTTTCTACAAACGAAAGAAGCGACGGGGTTCTTTTGACGAGATATACATCTACGACGATTGGTAAAAGCAGGTAGCACTGTTACGATATTTACAGATCGACGATATACTAGTATATGTACTCGTATCGGAAATTAAGTAAGAATTCTTTGTCTATAAAGATATTGTTGCTATATGTATGCATAAAGACGAGTTGTTAGCTATTGAAAGACTGAACCGATTTATAAGCTGTTTTCTTTAACTCCGTATAACTCTGAAACAAAAAATGGTAGAAGTATTCCGAAGCGAGAATTGAAAAGCTAGAGATTCTATAGCTTTGAAACGCCGTTTCGTTCATTTCTGTAAAAAATTTAGCAACGAAGTTAAGAGCAGTTGAATTAAACCGATTTTCCCGACATTATTTCCTCGAAATCACCGATTTTTTTTCTTCTTTCTTTAGTTTTTTTCTTTTATTCTTTTTACACCTGTATTCGATATTGAATCGTTGTTTTTCATACGCTGCACGCTATATGCATATACATATGTTACATACCTGCCGTTTTGCATTGTCTTCTCTTTCCCTATCTGTATATGTATACATACTCGTGTACGTATGTATACCTACGTGTACGTAATTGTGATGAACGTTTGAATTCGCCGTTTCTTTCTTTTTTTTTTTGTTTCTTTTTATTTTTCGTTTTCTTTTTTCTGCAGTTGCTTTTGTCGACCGCAGGCATTGCGATATCCAACTCATCCGAGCTAAACCACTTACACGTATTAGGGATCAAGCAACTTTCGGTAAAAAAAAAAAAAAGGAAAAACACAGAAAAGAACAATAAAAAAAAAAAAAAATGTAAGAAAAAAATGAATACAAAAAAATAAATAAAAATAATTTCTCATCCGTTCCCGCAATCTTTTGCACGCAATATTTATTTCACCGTCGCAGTTTTATTTTATACCTACACATACGTATGTGTATGTATTCGACAGCATCTCGGAGCCACTTTTGAGGCTCTGAATCACTCGATTATGACGCAAATTCGTCTCATATGAAGTGATGAAATGATATATACATATATACGTATTATTGCTGTATAATAGTATTATCTTATGTTTCGAAGTTACAAAAACTTGAATGCCTAACCTAAGCTAACTCAACTCAACCTGACCTAACCTCAAACGGCATGAGTAACCGTATGCATATAGGTATATACATATACGCACGGTCTAATACCCTAATAAAATAATCTTGCTTGCGAGAGACCGGAAAACGATCAAGGTCATAAATTAAAGTAGCTGATTGATACTGTGCGATGAAACGAGTTCAAAGTCGTTGCCTGACCCTGCCTGCTTGCCTATACCTCGTTCACGCTGCAGCTAAACTGTTCATTTACAAGCGACGATAAAACGATGACAAATGTGTATAGCCCATAGTTATTATCCTATCAGTTGGAAAGACCGGTTGGTAGCAATTCATCGCGAATGGAATTGAGAATGATGGAACAAAAACAAAAACGAAAACAAAAGCAAACAAGTTGAGATAGTAGATTCATATTCGCATTCTATAAAAATAACAAGAATTATAATAATAATAATGGCAATCCTTATTATAACGAAGAAGATAAGAAGAAGAATAAGAAAAAGAAGAGGAGAAAAAAAAGAATAATTAACGCAGAGAAAGAAAGATCCCATACTATAGATAAAGTACAAAAGAAACATAGAAACAAAAAGAAGAAAAGAAAGATTATAAAAGATCGAAAGGATCGTTCGGTCGGAGAGACAGAAACAAAAACAAAAACCAAGTCGCGGAGAGGAAAACTGCAGTAGTCAAAGAAACAAAAGCAAAAACAAGACAAAAAGAAAACGACAACAAAAACAAAACAAAAGTAAACTCCGAAGCAGCTAAATCTCAAATATATAGATATATACATACACAGAAGTTATATATGCAAATAGTCTGTATGTATATATATTTTATGCAGTGTGTGGAGAGAGGGGACACTGTGCGAAGTCCTGGGCGATCAAGGACTTTCGAACGGTTCGATGCGGGTTCTCCCTCCCCCGCGTATCGGCTACTTGCGAAGCGTTGTTTTGACTGCTGCATGGGACTTGAGCGTCTACCGTAGCGAGACTATCCATCTCCGACTGAAATGATGAGTGTTTGATCTCCGTATACCGATCTCCGTTTTTCTCATCTCCTCTCTTCCGTCTTTCTTGTCGCTTTAACCAATCACCTGTCGTTGGCGGTTGACTGACACTGACTGACACCAAAGATTATAGTTCAAATGTCTTGCGACGATGAGTGGATTCCGATAGCGGATTCTCTCTGATTAGCCTAACACGTGATAATGTACAAGCATAATCTAACGTAACGTGATGTAATTTGACATAACCTAACCCAACCCTTCGTGAGGTATTGAAAACCTGACCAAAATTCATCACTGACGTCAATTTCGCGCCTCCCCAAGGACGTTTCGATATACATATGTACATACTTCGGTGTGTTTCAATTTGTGTGTGTGTGTATGTCGTTATTGATGTGTATATCACACTCTCATACACACGCATGTCTTATGTATGACCGTATGTACAGATTGTACGGTTATATTGTACAGAGTGGGCCGAAAAAAAAACCACCAAAAGAAGGGATTAATAGTAACTCGTGCAGTTCTTATTCCTCCTTTTCTTTCTGTTCGAATCGTGATTTAACGGTTTTTGGCGTTTTAATTATGATCTATCTTGCGATCTATCATCATCCGAGTCTGTCTTATCGATGAAGTTGGGCCAAGCCGCACGGTGTCACCCTTCTCTACTTTTTTTTTTTTTTTTAATTCTATTTCATCGTTTTCTATAAAATTGAGCCTCAAATGGTAGACGGTGATTCAAAAAATGATTCGATCGTTATAAAAATCGATTTCTAACGATACTTTTGCTCGCTGATTATACGAAACTGATCTAAACATTTCAGAATTCAAATTCTCCGATCAAAGATCACAGAAGAAAAGAGTATCAAAAATTCGTCAAAATTGCGTTTCAATTTTAACGGATAACTGAATGAACTTCTTCGCGATAGTTTCAGGAATATCTCCGGGCTAAATTTTTAGTGGCACACCGTTTACGTACGTGCAAACAGATGAATCTTGTAGGTGCAGCTTGTTATGCGCATGATAATTGAAATCCGAAGGTGCCGATAATTTCGATAAATTATTCCTGTAGTTGTTCGTTCGGCTCGAGGTATAACACATAATGCATTATTCAAAGGTGTGCAAAACCGCCGCGTATATAGTAGCCATCGCGTCAATAAAACGTCGATAAACATTAAGAAGCCGAAATATCTCAACTAGTTGTTAATTCAGCACCATACGGTGCATATAATAGTCTGCATAGCAACAGGTCGTGAAATAATTGGGATGAATGTCGAGGAACCGTTACATGTTCAAAAAGAAAAAAAAAAAAATGTAAGCCAAAGAAAGAGGGAACAAAAAGAAACACTGTATGTAGTACGAAAATGTATATACGATCTCAAAAATTGCATATAGAAATGCTCGAGAAGGGGAAGTGTGGGTCGGAGTCCGCGAACGAGCGTGACTCGATAGTGCCGATCAGTGACACGAGATGCAGACTTTCATTCTTTGATTGACCACCAGTAGTGCCGCGGACCTCTGCACAATTGTGGATGAAGAGGAAGAGGAGGAAGAGGCAGGCTGGCAGTCCGGACTAAAACAGAGTCTAATAATAATTGCATGGCAACAAGCCAGCCTCTAGGAGGCCCACATAACGATATAATACACAAGCCGGGTCAGTGAGTGCCTCTGGCCCACATCCAGACACGATATATGTATATCCGTAACTTTTAGGTCTCTTAAAGAACCCGAAAATTCTTTATTACACGAAATCTTGCCCGAGGAGGTTGCGCGATCGCGCAATCCATGAGAAATATATATCTATAAGATAAATATGTACATACACACGTATGTATTTATATGGTATGTGTATATCTATATCTATACATGTACTGGATTTCTGGCAATAAAGACCGCCCGGCAACAAGACCAGCAGATACCCAAAGCCGCTACCTACCAACTAAACGAGGCAAAACTTTAGCGTTGACTTTTAATCTACTGATTTTATCATTACTGATTCGCGGCTATGGCTTCCGGAAAATTCACTAAAAATGTGATAAAATGAAATTCGGTTATGGTTTACTTAATTATCCCGGCTCCGACGATACAACGTACCTTCAGACATTATCTGAGCTCGTTTAGTACTCGTTCGGCGATTTCATTCCCAACTTTCCTCATGAGAAACCGTTCGGTATATATAATTTCCTTAAATTTGATAAAAAGTTCTGAAATATTTTACACAACATCTTTACATCGACTATTATTGTATGGTTTCGGGTCTGGTTTTGGAGGCAGTCTTCTTTCGCACGACAATGCGGGAGCCTTAAAGCGTAAGGCGAAAAAAACTCGCCACAAACAGCAGCAGCAGTGCAGCGGCTGGGCTCCTTTTTGTAATGCACTTTACTGCAACAGGATCTGACGACTGGTGGACCAATTACGGTCTACGTAATGGAATTGATGGGTTTCAAACCGTGAGACGATATATATTTGATCAAAATTCTGTTTGATTCTTCGAGGAATGAAAGCGAATTAATTAAGTATAAAGAAGCAGCTACATACTTCCAAGAAAAATTTCAAGAGAAGAGAAGAGAATACGATGAGAAGAAAGAGCAAAAAAATGTCTAAAAAAAAATCAATGAAAAAAATAACAAATTTATTCTCTTTTTTTTTTCTTGCCTAAAATCTAAACGGTATCTGTTCAATCAAAGTTGCGGTCTTTCGGATGTTTATTTTCTGTTTTTCATGTTTAGTTTGGTCAACGGAGTTGAAACCCGTGCGTTTCGCCAGCCGAATAATTCGATGGAATTAAAAGCGTAACCTAATACCCGTTTAAAGGAGATATTGAATTACGAGAATACATATAGATATAGATATTTTGTTATACCTTTTGCTACTACCTTAATTCGATGTGATAGGTGAAAGGCTAGATATACTGGGAAACAAATTGCCCAAATTTTTTTGGCCAGTTAATCATAGCTCGAATTATTATTATTATTATTATTATTATTATTATTATTATTATTATTATTATTATTTATTATCATCTTTATTTCATTATAGAAATTATAACGTCACAATCATATTACCGAAGCAGAATCGGAGCAAATTTTTCAATCGAAATATGTAAAAACCAAGTTCCATCGACGTTTGATAACAAGACTTTTCTTTAAGTCAGCAAAAAAGGCGCCAGAAACAGTGGCCCTAAATTTCCTACCATTTTTTACTCACGAATTAACCTAAATTTAAGAGTTTAGGTTCAGTTTTGGTACGCTTCACTTTTTAGGAGTCCAGAAACCAATTTTTCTCCATCAGTATACGATCAAAATAAAAGTTTGACCAAAGTTTGTAAGGAGAACTGTTTTAGGTTAACAAAAGTGACGTCGAAACCGGTTGCCATATAACTTTCCCGCCATTATTTGTGTTTTTTTTTTTTTTTTTGAGGCCAGTGTTTGTCACGAAATCGAGAATGATACTTGATGAGAACGAATACGATATGTAACAAATAAGGTAGTAAATTTTATAGGCTCCCCGTTTTTATTTCAATGGTTTTGTCGATTGACGGTAGAGGTATAGAAAAAAAAAAATATTCTACCATAAATGAATGGCGTCACCTGTTGACTGTACGTAGGTATATATAAAAATTGAATAATACATATATCACACGCGTGGGCAGAAAAGTTGGCGATGCAGCATCGTGGTGCGAATACGTGCCAACTCGTAGGTGACCCGTCTCACCAGCAATCTTGAAATTGATAATATCCAGTAGGCGTATAGGTATGTCTCATATCTTCGTATATTATAATTGCGGAAGTTCGGTTTGATAAAATATGAAGGCAAACCACCGCGTATATATATAATAGAAATTATATCGTTATAATTGCCAATTATAGTAGAAAGTAAAGTTGTAGAATGAGTTTCTACGCGGTCCGAAATTTTAGCTGATAATAAATGAAGCTTAACAGCCATTCTCATAATCTCGGAGTCCTTGGCGCGTTTCGAAACAGAATTCATCTTAAAATACCACGATCTTAATACCGAAGAATATCAATCCCCGGTCGAATCGCCTGATATTCAAAATACAATCCTTATCGTAATCGCAATCTCAATAAATTTTTTTTAACGACGCCGTGGGAGTCAAAGAACCCGCCACACACGTGCTCCATCGGTTGCTGCATCAAGGCGCAGACTCCGGCGCAGGCGCAGTAAGTTGGACGACATAACCGCCTCGCGTTTCAAATTTCACTTTACACTCACTCCCCTGGCTCGAATAGCACGAACGCGAATACCTAACGTTATTGCTTTTGCTTAGCTATAACCTTTGCGTTATGAACTTGAATGCAGAGATTATAATACCGAAGTTTACGTTTATCGATTTGTCCGTTAATCGAAAACGGCATTAACAATCTGAAAAAAAATCTTTATTCGTATTCTCGGAGAGAAACAGTTGAAAAAGAAGATGCTATACAACTTCCCACTTTTATGACTATTTATGTATTTACTTTTTATATAGACGCGGTTGATGATATACTATGATTGAGTCAGGTTCGATTAGCAATTATCGTTAACCTCGCACGGTCTAACGGATAGTTCGATGTTAAAACATAGTATTAACGATATCGAACACGCAACGGTTAAATTTGGATTCCAAATTCTTGAATGATCGTATAGAACACTATATCTATAGATACATACGTTTATTTACTATTTAGATATTTATTAACTCTTACTTTCGTCGTCTGAGTATCGCGCGACTAACACTATTTTATTTTTTTTATTCTTTACTTCCAAATTCTGAGATTGGGACTTTTTTCTCGTATTTCGAACACCAAAAATACAGAAAAAAAAAATTCATTAACGAATAAAAAATAATCAATTATTTGTTATTTTTGTTTTTTACAGGCTGGCAGAACGTTGGAACCATCGGAGTACCTACTACGTTGTCCAAAATGTGATTTCGCTTGCCAAGTTAACGGCGAGAAAAACATAGCGACTTGTTCGAGACAGGGTTGTTCAATGGAGTTTTGTATATGGTGTTCATCGCGGCATACTGGACCGTGTAAAACTGCGCTTTTAGCCACACCAACGAAACGGAACAAGAGATTGATCGCCGGATCTAGACAGAGCAAACGAAATCTTCGAAGATTATGAGCTACGATTACGTTCTATTCGTAGTTATATAAAATAGATTTAGTCCGGAATGTTCGATGTGTGTGTATGCATGTGTGTATTTATATATGAGATTAGAATATCAAAGGCTGTCGAAGCGTCTTTCCGAACGAAGAAGTCAGCCCTAGAAAAAAAAAAAAAAGAAAACCAAGAAGAACTAAACAAAGAAGAAAAAAAAATTTCATTCGACTATGATTATTTTTTGCTTCTTTTTGTTTTTGGATCAAGTAAAAAGACTTTTGTCCTCCGACCCCTTGTCCCTGTCCCCTCCTGTCTCCCTAGTCGATCGCGGAAAACTGCTATCGAGAGTATTATTCGAAATAGAAAAATAAAATAAAAAAAAGATAGAAAAAACCGAATAATAGAAAGAGAAGAAGATCGGTGAAAAAAAAAAAAAATTTTTAAAAACGCGAGAAATTAATAAAAGAGACAAGAAGTTGTCTATATCGCGTTTTAGAATCTCTAATACAACGAGGTATTTGATTTTGCTGTTGCTGCAGCAAAAAGTTAAGTTGGAAGAAAAATGTTATAAAATTTGTGCCATTTGTAGCGCCATAATAATTGCCATATAATAATGTAAAGAGAGTACTCACTCACTCACTCACTCACTACGTGTTATAATCTCCAACTGATATAAATTCTCATTTCTAAATAAAGATTTTCATTTTCTTCTTCTAAGAAGCACGGTGATGACATTTTTAGTTCATTACTATTTTTATTTTGTTCTCACAATATTTTCTATACAGTTTTATCGTTCGTAAATTATTTTCGATTGCCGAATTCTCGTCGTACACGATTGAAAAAAATAAAAAAAAAAAAAAAAAAAAAAAAAAAAACAGCAAATAACATTCCTTTTTTTTTTAATCGTTTTTTAAATCAAAGTATATACATTGCCACCGGTTTACTTATATGTATACACATATACCTATACCGGAGCGCAAAAGACTGCATGTAATATATCGGATACAAATAATATATTCATCTACAATCGATCGTAGACTATAAAAATTAACTATCGGCTTCCTTACCTATTTTATTGTTTTTTGCGATAAAAACAAAAAACAAAAAAAAAATAAAAAATAAAATACAGTTTGGCTTCAAAGATATATGTGAAAAATAACTCCGAAAATCTAATTTTAGAGGACACTAGAGTGTTTTTTGAGTTAGGCTACTCTGCATGTATGAAATAATATCTCTGGAAGTCGATTGCCGGTTTTCGTTTTTTTTTTTTTTGGCACCTTATATCGAGTATGTGAAATTATCGGCAAACGTCTCGCTCTCTAAGCATAGATCCAAATATTTCTTGAAAGTGCCTTAATTATTATTATTATTATATTCGACAGAAACGAACGTTAATAAAATAAGTCGAAAGAGTTTGAATGAACAAAAAAAAATTTTTTAAGGAAAAAAAAGACAAAAAAAAATAAAAAATGAAAAGGTAGAAAAATGCCGCGAATCCACTTTCGTAAACGCGGTTCAGAAAGAACGGCATTTCTGTGATATGCATGTGTATCATTCCGGTGTTCGTTATATGTATATCGTCTTTTTATAAATATAAAATTTGTTTTATACAATTTTTTTTTTTTTTTTTATTTTTAGGCACAGTAATCTCGTTCAAAGACTACTTAATCAAAAAGCAAAGTATTGTCGTATTTAATGTACATATAATAATATAATAATAATGCGGATATAGGTATATAAAAATTAGAGTAAAAAAAAATTTTCTCTAACGTTTATAGGCAAAACTTTAATTATAATTATAATAACTGAATTGTACTCAGACGTTATAACATAAGATTATCATTATCGTCATTATTATTATTTTTCTCTTTTTGTTTTACACAGGAGGGAAAATGATATACTTTTTCGAGAAAAATTTTAAATTCTCAAGTAAGTCGTCTTTCCTCAGTGTCATTTTTTTTTTTTTTTTAATATATACTTATCACGGAAATTGTCTATAAATTTTCCGCGGGCTTTAAATACCAGTAAATAGTTTAGGTACATGTACATACATGCATTGTTTATTTTTTATTTTTTTTCGTTATTCAACCGTTGCACAAGCCATATCACATCGTTTTACTTAATTCTCAAAATTAGAATGTAAGAAAAGTTTTTATATTTTTAAATCTAGCGTTATTTTATAACTAACTACTATTATAACGTAATATAGGTATTAGGATATTCAGAGTTTGCATTGTGTCAAATTTTGAGCCATAGAAGAGAGGATAAAAAAAAACTAAAACTATATCGCGAAGTATATTTTTAGTTATTTTTTTACCTAATTAGGACTTAGGTCTAAGAATTCGTTAATTAGATCTAATATATCAAAAGGAAACCAGTTTCTTTTTTTTTTTTTATTAATAGAAGGTTACCTGCCCACTGTTCATATTATCTTAAAGAACCTGTTTCAATGAGAAACATCTGTATCCAATAACTGATCGATTATGTCACCACTGTATTTCATACGTAAAGTGTTTATTTATTGCTGAACAAATTTTCACTTCAACATACTGACTTATCTTCCACTGTGTCATTGCCAAAAATTAATTTAACGGGGTAACTGAGCAAAAGTTCCAACACACGTACAGACGTTTATTCGAGTTTCCACCTCAGAAGTTGGGAAACTTTTTTTACAAGTCATCACAGTCATGCGAATGTTTGAAAAGAGTAATATAAACGTTTTTTATTATTTTTTTTTATAGCCAGGTATTAAATAACTTGCAAACGACTATAATTTTGCCAATTTATAGCCTTGACAGTTGAAAAAAAAAAAAAAAATGTTTATATTTCCTCTTTTATTACAAAATCACGTCTGTTTACGATATGGAATCTACTCTACTACCGCCTTAAGCAGGTATCCTAATGCTAAACCTTTTGGATTTTGAAATCTGAGTTTACAGAGGCTGCGAAGAGAATTCAGAAAGATATTGATCCGGTATTCGATGAACGAAATCTGTTCTCATTCAAGGTTTTTGCGGGCCTTTTTAATTTCATGAGCTTCTGGAAGTTCTAGAAAATTTTTGTTCTTCAATTTCATATAAAAGGTGGCTCCTCTCTCGGCGGGACATAAAAAACTTTCTCAAGTTTTGAACAAGTTTTAAGCATTTTTAAACGACTCTAAAAATTCCCTTTATCAATATTGACCTTGTTTCTTATTTTGAACAAAATTACTTATGAGATACGTTGGATATAAACTGAGAGAGAGAGACACACCTCGTACTAGAACTGTAACTGTTTTAAGAGCTGGAACTCACTTTCAACCATTAAATGAAAACTTGGTTCCTCCTTGGATTTGTGATAAGACATTTTGTTTATCGGACAGTGATTAAAAATCCCTGCGAAGAAAATCTTTGAGGTTTTAACTGCTGGGTACCCCGTTAAAAAATGAAAATTGAATTAATATCCATACACTGCTAAATTCTAATGTGATTGTGACTGTTTTTTTTTCATCTGTTTCCGCAGCCTATAAATTGCCTTATCTTATCTTAAACAGCTTGCAACTTGGCTCAACCCCTTCTTGTTCAATTACCTTAGCAGCTATCACCGTATTCACAAAGAGCCCATTCACCTGGGGTGTGATAGCGCGACTTTACTCGCTTGGAATATATTTTCTCAACATTTGCTGATCTCACTGAGCAGATTATTTTACTTTTGCATTTCCTTGCCTGGCCGATTGTTGCGCTGGTTCTAATACTCAGGATGATAATAGTAATAATGATAATACTAATCAAATAGTAATAATGATAATAATAATAATTATACGGCAGGAGCTCATTTTAGCATTTGTTAGATCCTAAGCTATTGATAAATAAATTCTTAGTATTGAAAAGGTGATACCAAATAAAAGGCATTTTAAATAAATAAAGAAATATAAACTAAAATAAATTTTTAGTAGATTTATTCAGGCTCTATATCTTAATGCCTAGATAATACATGAATGTGCGTTCGAGATTCCTGATATAGGAGGTACCTACATACGCTGTAAAGTATAAATGCTCAATACTTTGTATTAAATATTTAAGATTTAAGGAATGATACGCCACAAGCCTTGAACGATATGTGCAGCCCCTTACCCCCGTTGTTCGTTATAGTATTATTTCTAAGTTGTTCTAATCAAACTTTGTAAACCCATTTCAGGGTTTGTTCCTGTATTGTCATATTTTGAATATAAAGAAAAACTTTTACATAAAATTTCCTCAATCTCTATTTACTTTCATTTATCCCAAAATTATCATTTAAAACTAGTTAGCAGGGTCACATCCAACCATTTTTCCCAAGAATTCGTTCCTCAAGGGAAGAAGTACTTTTTCTTAAAACTTGTTATCTCCAAAAATAGTTAACTAAGAATAATAAAGGAACAATTTTAAGAGAAGAGAACAGAATATGAGAAAAGTAAAGCAAGAGGGAGAAGATCTGCAGGAATAATGAAATCAAATAAATATGAACGCATTTGTTTTCTCTTTTTTTTTTGGAGAATAAAGGTAGATTTTTACTGATACCAAAATCTATTTACAAACTTAACACACTAGTATCTATGTATTACAATTCTTTTAACAACATCGACTGCTAGTGAGAGTTTCTCGTAATCAAAGTACCGAGCCCTCCTCTCTCTCTCCGTTATCTAAACAGTTAAAAATTTCCATAAAAATCTGGCAATAACTGCTACCAGAATGGCTAATACAGCAAAGACTCTGTAATTTTTGGGCTCCGTCTTAGCCACTTCAATTCCAGACACAGATCCTTTTGGCAGCGGAGTTCTCAGCGTTGGAGAAACCCCTTGATCAAGGGGCTCTCCTTTCATCGAGTGTTTAGTAGCAGATACTATTTGGACCTGAACCATTTTTCCCATGAATCCATCCCTCATTGGAACAAGAACTTGTTCATAGAACTTGTTATGACCAACAAAGTGTTTCTTATCATGCGAAATCTCAGTGACTAAGACATTCTGAACCTGGCCAACCTCGTGGCCGTAGGGTTCATACGACTGAAAAAAATCGGACAATTTTTTGGTCCTTTTTTTCACCTCCTGAGCAGGTACTCTGCTCATTCTGGCCGCCGGTGTTCCGGGTCTTGGGTAAAACTGGTTTATGAACAAGCTTGGGAACTCGTACTTCTTGCACAGCCTCATAGTATCCTCAAAGTCCTCATCAGTCTCGGTGGGAAATCCGCATATGATATCAGTGGCAATTGTAACTCCCTTAACACGAGACTGGAGATAATCAACAACTTGCTCAAAGTCCTTGCAGGAATACTCTCTCTTCATGTCCGAAAGTACCTGATCGCTACCGGACTGTACAGGAACATGAAGAAATCCGTAAACTCTTGGGTGCTGGAGGATCTTGCTGACTTCTTCCAAGTGTTCGAGTATGTACGGAGGGTTCGTCATCCCGATCCTCATCATGCATCCTTCGGGTATGACTTCCACAAGTTTCCACAAAAGTTCCGGCAAACTAGTGCCAATGTCTCTTCCGTAGGTCCCAGTGTCTTCAGAAGTTAGCCACAGCTCACAGACCCCTTCGGTAAAGGCTTGTTTAGCTCTATCGACTATCTCCTCTGGCTGATAGCTTCCCAATTCACCACGGGCATGTTTGGTCTTGCAATAAGTGCACTGGTTTAGACACCCGGTGTTTATCGCGATTATTTCTATCAAGGGATTGCGTCTGACCTTTGGCAATGCTAACGAAGCACCGCCTATCTTTTTACCAGACTCTTTTTTCTGGCCAAGAAATCGGACTGAATTACCCTTGAGCGTTTCTTCGACAACTTCGACGACTCTATCTATCTGCTGGACCCCAATCATGCTCAGATTTTTTAGAAAATTCGATTTCGGAGCACCCTGGGGTACGCAACCAGCCACTACGACATGTTTACCGTTTTTTCTACCCAGTTCAATCTCGTTACGGAAGTGATCTTCCGCGGGGTTTTTTACCGTGCATGAATTAAGGAGCCAAAGATCTGCCAACGACTTGTTTTCCGTTAAATTATAACCGTACGCGGCCAATTGTCCGGCCATGTATTCGCTGTCTGAACTATTGTGGGTACAGCCCCATGTCTTGACGTAGATTGTTTGTGTTCCCGGTATTATGCTAGAGAGTATTGTCACCTCGGGTGTTTCGGTGATTTCTTTTTTACGCTTTGCACGGACCGTCACGTTCTTTCGCGTGCTGTAACGCTCCTTGGGTGTTATGTCCTGTGACGATATCAGGTCTTCGATGTCTTCTATTATGTCACTACAAGGCGACGACATTTTCACTACGATATATCTTCTTTTTTATTTTAACCGCGAATATCGCTTTATAACCGAAATTTTACTCCCTTATTGTTTGGCTTTTTGAGGTTAAGATATTACTTACTACATGTGCCATGTTATACACATAAAAGTCCGCATGGTTTGGTCCGGTTACTGATCGCTACTTTGCCGACTGGTGATCGATCCGCGGTTAGGTTCCAACGGTTCGGTCAGCCACCGAGATCAACGCTGTGGTTCCGCCATTCGAATATTTGAATTTAAATTCAAATTGTTGAACAAGTCAGCAGTGATTTAACATTTGTTTAAATATCTGATATAATGATGTACCGGATTCGGTTTGATGGGTGTTTTAAATGAAGTTTAGGATAGTTTTTGCATTAGAAACTGTTTGTATCGTAGAGAAGTATTGATAGGGATAAGATTCGAATTATAATTACGATTCGAACGTCAATATCTTCTGTTTATAGAAGTCAAACTTCGACTTACTATCGAAATTAATACTGTAACTCATTTTATCGAGTAAAATTCTTGTCTTGAAGTTTATGTATTGAAACGTACCCAAAAAAATTTGGAATATTCTTGATTTTGGATAAACTGAATTCTTTTCCGTCAGTTTCAATTTGAGATCTTTGAAAAATTGATTTATGAGCAATTCGACGTAGTTTACTTCGAATTTATTCGTTTTCTAAATTATAAAACCTGTCATATAGATAATGATCGGGGAATTTTATACTCAATTTGGAAAAGGAACTACATATATCATCGAATAAATATAGGCGGGAATATGCATACACGAAGAAGGTACCATTAGTATTTATACAATCGTAGTAAAAAAATGTCTTTAATTATGCTTATACAACACAACAACAAATAAACATTATCAGAAACATATAGCGATATTTTTCGCGTATAAATAAATAGTTATATACCTTTATTCATATATATATATATATATTTACTTACTAATTCACTATATATGTACATAAATTATAATATGAAGACGATTGATTTATGCTCCTATCGATGGGCATGATGATGAATTACACTCGCAATTAAAGATCTCGATTTTATACTTACAGTTATAGTTACAATATATTTATACATATACCATGTACTTTTTTGTATATACAAAATCGATCGGTTATGTTCACAAGCTTTTGAAAATATCCGTCATATAAAAAGGGCGGCACAAAAACGAATTGAATAAAATGAAGAAAACCGTACATCATATATGTCATACAATATTCATCAGCACGAGCATAAACCAGACAGTACCAATTTTTTTTTTTAAACTGCAATATTCAATTATCATGCCGCTGGCAATTGATCAATATAAAATAATTTATCCTTCTCCTGATGCATTTATTACAATTAACCTCCTGGTATATAGTTATTCTTCGTCAATCTATCGATAGCTATGTATAAGTACCGAGAGTATTAATTATGTAAACCAGCAACAGGCCATATTGTTATAAATAATATATAAATTGATTGCAGTTATAATAAATTTTATATATAATGTTTGTATATAATATAAGGTATACTGAATATATATGGCGGCGGTTAAAATCAATATTACTTTACTGACAAGCTTATAGCTATAATATTGACTTATATATATAGCATATTTAGTCTGTATAGGTATATCGAATACACGATAAAAATTACTTCACCTGCTATAATAATTAGTTAATAACTCCGGTATGTGCAGAATTGTAAGACTGTATCATACTTATATATAATACATAGGTATAATATACATATGTATAACAGAGAATCGATCAGTGAGGTCAGTTATACCATGTATTCAATGAATATAGTATAATATCATTAATCTGCTCTCGTTTATTATATAATAATATCACTTAGGTTTATGTAGGCTGAAGCAGTTATACGTTGTCTGTAGTGACACGTATATTATGCATGAAAGAACAAAAAAAGACAAAAAAAAATTTATCAACGTATCTGTAATCGAATTATATAGCTAGTCAAAAATGGATAATTTGCGTTTCACAGCAACTGCATAAGAACAACAGATATTTTTTTTTTGCTAAAGAAAATTTTGAAACAATCGTAACAGACAATATTAGGTTGAGTATAATAATTTATATCAACTTCATACTTATTCTTCGTTAATGAATCACAATTTTTGAATTCACGTTTCTTTTTCACATATACTATATCGCTGTTATCCCAGACCCAATACATATTTTGGTAAGTTGTAGGCAAATCTTGGAATTGCCATGACCACTGACATTCTGAAATAACAAGAAATCCAAATTAATGATAGGCATGTGATAATCGATCAACGTTTTTGAAATGACAACGATAATAAAGAAATTAGAAGATCATTTACTCACAACGGTAATTAGCTGTTTCAGAATTGCGATGAGATCCCAATCACCATAATTCGTGCGTTTGACATGTAGTGTATTATTATTTATATTCCATCACCAGCTTTACGATAAATTGTTTGCTTAATTGATTAATTTTAATGTACCTAATTGTTAGCGATTGATAATTCGACTCATGTGGGTCTATTCTTTGGGAGAATAAATTATCATGGAATATAGTTGAAACAAAAAATAGAAAAATCGTATCATATGAGGCATTTCTTAAAAAACATACCCTGCAGAGTTCAATGAAAGTTATGACGGGGACATGTTCTCATAAAAACATGAAAAAAAACCATGCATTGGTATCATGATCGTTGTATTGATTTCTAGTACATAGGTATGTGTATAATATTTACAGTTTTACAGGTGGTTAAGACAAGAACCAAAAAAAAAAATTACAGTTCGAACTTGAATTTTTCCCACTCGTTTCATAATTCCTTCCTCATCGATTATTGAACATAAATTTACGAAATGAAACTGAAATGAAATTACAACATTGGTACTATATACATGTAGTTAGATGATCGTACGTGGGTATTCTTCATAGTCTTATTATTTTAGATCTATTTCTGTCAGGAACGAGAAGTCCAACTAGTACGAAATTGAGTATGATAAGCATTTGTCAAAAATATTTCATACATGCGGATTAGGTCCATTAATGCCTTCCACCTGTATTGTGAGACCGTAATTTTACGTATAGGTATACATAACTGCAGTCGATATCTAATGTTATAATATATATAAACGTATAATATGTAATCTTCATCAGAAATTATGCTAAAGCATTAACTGGCAAGTCTTTCTTTTCTCCTATTCTAATGTACAGAAAAAAAATAAACACAAAAATAAAAAATAAATAAATAAACGAATAGAATTTTGAATTTTCAAATATTAAGATTCCGAGAGAATTTCCGAAACTTTTACATTTTCTGTATCGGCATAGCAGCTGAGCGTTGGGCTCGAAATTTTATCTAGTCATCATAAGAATTGCAAAATTTATCAACTTTTTCTAGAACTTTGTATGTCTGCCATTTTTTTTAACCGAAATTAGGGGGGGTCTCAAGGATTTTATCAACACATCGTTAAAGAGTCAACGGTCTTCTTTACATATATGAGAAAAAGACAGTCAAGCAGTTCATCTGTAACTATGGAATATAAAAAAAAAAATGTTAATCTTACGACGGGATGTCTCATATTATGTAGTAATAATATATGTACACAGAGTTAGTTAAGAAAGTGAGAAAAAAAAATTCGTAGTCTGTTGAATAACAGATATACATGTATTAGAGGAGAATAGTAATTATCACTACGTATCAACTCTGTTAGTATCCGAATCACCAGCATGATTAGGTCTGAACCACCATTTCGGTACCCACGATAAAGCTAGACTATTGTAGATCCAGGCTCGCCATCCAGTTCTAGTTTCGCCATCTATCCTGGACTCGAGACTCTGGCAAAGAGCTTTTCTATCGTGGCTTCTACCGCTTCGTAAATCGCATAGCAATCTCTTACGACATTCGTCATTGCATGTCGGTCTGACTGGAGAATTTTTATAGTAATGCCTAAAGGGGGAAAAAAAAGAGTGATTAGAAATCACGGAGGGAGCTGAGGCTCGACTAGGAATAAAAGCCAATTAACTCACTTGTAGTAAAGGTCGAATAGCGATGGCTCGTTGGTCATTTTGTCAATCATTGAATCCCAGTCGCGGGGGAGAAGAGAAGCCATCTGATAGGCTTGCCTAGCCGTGTACATCTTTTGCCAAATTGGATAATCGTAGAGATTTGCTTCCTTCAGATTCATTACCCAGGATTCGTGCTCGACGACCATCTGCAAAGTGGAGAAGACTTGGATGATGAGATGAATATGGTATGCAAATGCAAAAAAGTTAATCTAGATGATGTAAAAGACAAATCTGTACGAAATACCCGTAAGGTCGTATGAATTCTGAAACAAAGATGAAAATAAGGTAACATAGACTTGCCCTGGTAGTCTTAGCGTGATCTCCGTCCACGTAGTATATCCGATATCCAGGATTCAGATCGATGTACGGCGAGACAGAAGGCCCGACGTAAGCTATGCCTAGGGCTCTACCGAGATCAGTGGTGTCATAGAAAAGTTGAAATTCGTCGTAATGAGTGTGGCCAAAGAATTGTGCTGTTATCGTAGATTCGTATCTGTTAAAAAAATCGGGATGATTATCCACATCAATAGATCTAGCAAATTTTCATTCCATGAAAAAGTTCGTCGAAACTAACCGGTTGATAATGTGGTAATAATTCCTTGACCAAACTTTAAGGCAGTCCGAATGTCCCGGTGGAATATGACCGATGATGTGAACCTTTTCTCCGTTCATTTCCGCCCCTTGAAGTTCGTAGATCAACCATTGAAGCTCGCTTATAGGGTCTGTGCTGTTTATCAATAACCACCAGTTCTTGTTGTTACAGTAGTTCATGTTGACTGATAGAATTCTGAACCCTGGTCTGACCAGGACAGAGTAAAAAGCACCGCGTCTTACGGTGTGAGAAACTCCAGCCGGTAGCCACCTCCTCCATTCTTTGTCCAACTCGTCGTAGAGCCAGGAGATACTGTTCTCTTCCGGAACGAATGGAGGTGGAAAACTGTGCAATGGGAATGATGAACGGTCAGTATATTCACGGCTTTTTGTTTGATGATTTCAGCAAAATTGCTCACCTGTTCACTGGAGCACTTTCATGGTTACCGAGAGCGGGGAATATCGGGATACCAGGGAACATTTCAATCATTTGTGTAACTGTGTCGCGGAGAATTTTGAGATTCTCTTCACGGGTTTGGTTCCAGATGTCGTGTGGAGGCAGGTCACCTGTCCATAGAATGTAGTCGATGTCCTGTGTACATAGAAATGTGGATCAAGAGATAAGACGCCGTGAAATTTGGGAAATCAATTGTCAAATGGTCAATTCACTAACCGAGTGGGTATCAGCAATGTGTTTCAGCATGTGGTCCACGGTCCTCTTAGGAGTATCGCACTTTCTGTAGTCTCCCCATCTTCCGGCAGCCGCAGAAGCAGTTAAAGGAGCACCATTGGTCAGTCTACAGCATAGGGGTTCGTTGCAGTCTGCATTACTACCCTCCTGATAATAGGGATCATAGTGCGTGTCCGATATGTGCAGAACTTTGAAGGTTGGGGCTCCTTCAGTGGGAGGAATCGGTGGCTGAATCGGCGGCTTGTTCACCGGTGGAAAAGCCACCTCCCATTCGTGCTGAGGATTGTAAGCATCGTCGCAAGCGTCTCCGATTACAAAACTGCAGATTTGAGATGGCCCTAAGCTGATCTGCTTCAAAACGTAGATCACCTCACCCTGGAAAATGAGAAATTGGACTTAGAGAGTTCCGTGCAGTTGGAAAGGTATGTGACCGTGTTATCGTCGAGATTGTGTTACTCACTCCAAATAGCAGTGTAACTCCTTGGCATACTCTGGGGCTTTGGATTTTCAATGATACGCAAAATTGGTGAATGATCCCCATTATCTCCTCGTCTGATTTACCGCTCTTTATATAATGCTGGAGAAGACCTGCGCCCACTTTGCACGCAGTGCACGACATTCGGGACATCACCGATGTCTCAACTTCCATCATCACTTGGCGAAGGTCCAAAAGTTTGAACGCTGTTTCAACGAAACCAGAAAGATGACCACTCTTTTGTGTCGACTCCAGGTCCCACAGCATGCGCGAATAATTCAGCTGGTTGATTAAAAAACGTTTTTACGGACCGTGTACGTCGTAACTTATGAACGAATGGCTAATTTTAGTTAAAGTTGCATTAGAAGTTTTGAAACTGTATTTTCTACAGTGTGAACTATTATCAAAACCACCAAAAATTCATGGCCAATTTTGTTAGCAAAGAAAGACGAGTTTTAAGGTGTTTCTGTATTGGCCAGTTGTGAGGACTCGATCGAAGGTCAATTTATTTTCTGACTGGTCGTACGGGGAGAAAGTAGGCAGGTATTTTGATATTAAAAGTGAGAGTAGGCATAACACAGCAGAGCTAACGACTTTGCATTTAATAAGGCAGAAAGAAAGAAATGAAATAAGTAAAGAAACAAATAAGTAAGACAAGCGCAAGTAGGGAATTAGGAAGGGAGAAGGGAAAGAAGTAAATCAAAATCGTGCATGTGCGTTTAGAACAGCATTTGATAGATTAGCGTGAAAGTTGATTAGTTAAAAGTATCTCTTATGGATACACGTACACCATATACCAGCTTTCTTTTTCTCTGTATCGAATTTTAGATCCGTATACACGATACATGCTTAATTATTAGATCGTATATTTATTCTGCAGCATCATCTGCCGCGAAAATGTATAATTAATTAATATATCAGCTATTGTTGTGTTTCTACTTACTCGTTCAAGCCTTTCGGGACTCGTTCCATTTACAACAATTTCACGGACTTCGAATTCCCGAGTTACATTCCTACTTGATAACAGAGGGATTCCTGTTCTGTTAGCAATTCTTTCCTTGGCCTGGAGCCACTCGTCCGCAAGTCCTGTCCAGTTCGTATTTGCGATCTCTATTTCTCTCTTCGTTCTTCCTTTTACAGGACTTCCTGTAAATTGATAATAAATCATAAATTCTATTGATTACTAAATTAGTTTTTGTCTTATTTTTTTTTTATTCGCATACAGCACATCAATTATTGTAATGATGTTCGTCGGAGGCTGAAAATCATCTAGGTGAAAGTAATGAATAAATAATGAATGCTGACAATGAAAGTATGCAGGTACAGGTATAAGTATGCATACGTATGCTGATTTGGAAATTCGAAAATTGCAGTTATTTAGCAATTTAAATTACTGGACGTACCGATTGCCAACCATTGTGAGGAAATACAGGCTAAGGACAGTAGGATCAGTCCGCTTCTGGACATCCATCTTTGATTTGGCATACTATTTTTTAATCTTTGGTATTATTAGCTGAAACATAAATGAACAGAGAACATAAATATAGCTATCGTTATATCATGATCGTTTCGTAAATTTTGTAAAGCTATTCAACTGTCTATGATAATTTAATATTACTTTTTTTTTATCACAGTATTCAAATTATATAAAATCTAGGTAATTGGTTACGCAAAATCGGTCAATCCTAATAATATTCATTTGAAATTTCGTTGGATTTCCGGTTTACAGATTTAATTTTGTAGACGTGATAAAAAAAAAGGAAAAAAAACCCGTTCATAATTAAACACTCTTTTCCTCACCGAACTTAGAACACGTAATATCAACAGTTTACAGTTATGTAAACGCGGTCTTGGGACCGCGCGGATGTTACTGACCGACTTTATATTAGGTCGAATTTTTGTACCGGTTATTATATCGAGGACCACAGACCTGATTCTCGTGTTTTTGTGCTAAAATTGTGAGAATGAATTCAATTTACAGTTTTTATTTCTCTCACTTCCTGATTGCCTCAATTATTCATACGTTTACAAATTTTCCTCAAAACGAATAGTTCTCATAAGGAGCTTAATGATATCGTAACTTAAATTGATGCAAATTATGTTTCACGAAGAATCCGTTAGGATTTAATATTACGCAGATGGATAGCCGGCCATTAGGACAATTTTACTCCACCTCACGACTTTAGCTCATCTGTACAACCAGCTCAGATAAAAGAAGTCGAAAATTCTTGCATCTGGAGTTTGTCTATTGCCTGCATGATGGAAAACAGTCGATATTCCAATTTTTCAAACGGTCAGATGACTCTGATAAACGAAATGAATATCTGCGCCTTTGACGTTATAACAACGGCCGTGCTTTCAGTCAATGAAAGTCGTCATTTACGTTTAAATCCGAACTAAAATACGGACCATTTCAATTGCCGGACAGTTTGTAATGTAAATTATCGTATTATAGGTTACTGTAGGTATAGGTATGTATGTAGTCAACCATTCGTCCAAGCGGATCGCGATTTGTGTCACTGTTACAAGAAGGTACTTTAAATTTCAAACACTACGCGTACCAGCGCGTCATTCGGTAATTGTACTCATATATGGGTCGGTAAAAAGAATTAACTAACATTGTACGATAAAAATACTCAGAAGGTAGCTGCGAATAGTTGAAAACTGAAGTTCTGCTAAGAAACGTCTTCTTTGCCGACATATTTGGACGTTATTTTATATACATAATTATAATAGTACAATATTTAATATTCTATAATGCGGGTAAATACGATCGACCCATTTGATTATTCGACTGTGTAACAGCGCTTCGGAACATCTATATTGTCTTACGTTACTCAGTTTAAATATTTAACAGTCGCAACTGTACGCATACACACGTTTTTTTTTTCTTTTTCTTTTTTTCTTTTCGTTACATTCGAAGCTCAATTCATTCTGAGCTCGTACACGACTCATTTGAAAAACAGTTTGCGTTATACTGACGATTATTAAACCTCTCCACGCAATAACATGTCTCGCTTATCTTTTCCCCCCCCATTTCAGAATTATCGATGTTTACCATGAATTATTGCCAATTCGAACCATTCAATGATACAGCACCATATTGCTATAACTGTGTCTGTTCATACACATCGTCAGCAACAACATTCATTGATAAATAACTAAGATGTGTGAATCTTTGATTTTCAGTTTTAGGGCTTAATCTATGCAGCAACGTGCGCGCCTAGTATCTCAGCGATCGTCTTACTCTGCTTGCAAGAAAGCCCGACATCTGGCGGTCGCTCTGTAACTATATAATCATCAAGAAGCTTTTTCTGATAATATTAACAATTGTATTATATTAATTAGTATGAGGATATAAGTATGTTACATGTATATAATTCTCGTACTAAATAACTGTGAGGTCTCTAATTATATAGCGATAGCAAAAAAAAAAAAAATGTATAAAGTTACGTAGATCGTGTTTTCTCGATAACAATTAACGTGGACGTATGACAAACGCGCGTAAAGATTATAAGATATGCATATACTATGATACACATATGTATATGTTATGCGATGTATATTGCGCTTTTTCCTATCGTCATTTATACATTCTCTCGTCTTTTGCTAGCGAGTGAAAGTTACCGATGTTCATAATCAGTAAACTGAATTGAATTGAGAAATGTGGAAAAAAAAAAAAATTTCGTCATTCATAAGAGGAAAGAACCTAAAATATTTTCGAAAATCGTGTTTCTAATTTTCAATTTTTGCCATACCATGTTATTCAATTTTTGTTTTTTTTTCAAACTTCAATGTTTTTAAACCACGAAGACAAGGGAGGAGACAAAAAATCGAACGCAAAGTACTAGCATATCGAAAATAGGCGAAACTGAGACGCGGTTGGTGAGTGATACACCGTTATCTGACCCACCATGGTTCTGTAAGCGTGGTATACTGACTTATGAATGCGTATTATGAATATGTCTGATCCCAGAAATAACGTGCGATTCGTCTGGCCAATAACGACGATAATTTTGACAGCAATAATGATAGCAAAAAATTTTCATGAATTGCATTTTTGAAAATAATATACAAGACCTTGCAATAACTTTATATAGCATCGAGAAACGGAAATATTTACATATATTGCTCCTCGTTGCTGATAAGATATCAATGTATGTAATACGAAAGCATGATAAGCGAGTTTAAAAAAAAAAAAACTAAATGAGAAAAATAAATCAACTTAGGTGGCAGTCGAACGTGAAATATAGTATAATAACTTCATACTGTTCAAACTGTTCAGAGAAAGGGATAATTTCAATAAAAATAAATAAAAAAAAAGTAGTCAATTTTCTCTATTGCAGAGTGAGAAACTTTAACCTAACTATGCTGATGTCGATAGCCATAAACGACAGGATTTCTTTTTTACTTTACAGAAAAAGTGATAATTTTCGAATAAGACCAGTCCTTGTATCCACTTTCGCCCGAAGTTCTGAATTACTAGAAATCGAAACGGGTCAGCACAAAGATTGAATACCAGATGTGATCTGTCTTCCTTACGAGTTTCTACCGAAAAAGCGGTGGCTGAGGAACTATTAGTTAATAAACCGAACAAATGGCTTCCATCCGTAAGGGATTGGCTAATATGGTATGCAAGACATGTCTACCGAGGTATAACTAAGTTATAAAGTAGGCTGTACATCAGATTCTCATAGACTTGAATCCGTAAAACGGTGTGAAATTATCCTGAGGCGTAGAAAACGGTCGACTCTCGTGGCTAGTAGCTTCTCGAACTTTGCAACCATCACGGTATTGTATTTGTATCAATTTTATCGGTCTAACGAACACAACGGTTAATGTTACAGTTTCAGTACACAGAGAACATGTTTTCAGGGGTTTAATAACTGGGCCAGAAACCTGAATCCAGGGCCTCTGTGTGAAATATTTCGATGATCATTTTTCATCGGTTAATTTATCTACTACACGACTTGCTGGTCAAGTTCAGCATCCAAAGGCCGTAAATTAATAATATAAATTTTCCAATGCACTCTAAGCCACTGCGGCTGATCGCTAAACATATGCCTATTAACTTTCACACGTAATTACACATCATGCAAAAGCCACTTATATCTGAATAGCCATAATCTAATGGGGGTTTTTCCGTAGAAATTATTTATTTTTTATATTTTTTTTTCATGGAACAGACAACATGACGAAGGATTTGGACATGTTCGAAGAAAATTTCGAGTCTTCTAGTAGTTTTGATAGTTTTCAAAACACCGTATCACTCCTTTCATAAAATGCGATCAAATTTATTCGAACGTTTTAAGTTCTTCATGTTCAATGTTCGAATATCGACGAATTCTCGTTTCGCAATCTCATTAGAATATCTGGCCTCTCTATTTCAGAATAGAAAAATATCACGGTGTGTTATGCAGCTAAGAATCCTTGAACAGTATAGACACAAACATTATTACGAAATGGATGGGGCGACGTTTGGTTCGTGGGACTTGTAAACTGAATTATTTCTTGCGATATACATGTGTTTACTAATGCTTCATTTTCAGTTAGGAAATATACGTAAAACCGTGTACTTATCTTGTGGTTTTAACTACACAAAGAATTTAATGCGGGAACGTTGTGCAGCTCTTAAGCAACTCGCATGAAGCCATACGTTTGAAACGATTGCCTTTCCCTAATCGTAAACGTAATGATCTAATAATCCAATTTCTAGCTGGCGATGAAACTCGAAGAAATTTTTTTTTGCAATGTTCTTTCACAGGTTTTCGGAGTTGAAACAAAAAAAGACTAATCACATTTTTTTTTTCTGTCAGAATTTGCTGTAGATTTTTACAAATTCCTCGATGATCGCTCGACGATTTCGCTAAAATTTTCTTTCTCGATTTTTTGAAATTTAACAAATTCCAAATTTCACCGGGAAGATTTGATGAACATCGAAGACTCTAATTACAAACTTCTGCATTGCGCCAGACTTACTTAATTTCGTGAATGCAATCTAATTTGTGGTGCGATTTAACTGTAGGAGATTATTTACTTACGGACAAAGTGCAGCATGTGCAATTTTTTTTTTTCTTTTTTCTTTTACAAATAGTATGACAGAGGCCTGACCTTATTTCCGGACAATGTACAGCTGCAGCACTTATATAGCAAATCCAGGATACTCAAGACAACGAACGATCATTTCGAACACAGTTTCCCTAGATCTTTTGTTCTTTTCGATATCGATATATAACCGAGACATATTTATAATTCTAGAAATTTTTTCTTTTTTCGCAGCTGCAGTTTTGCAATTGAATGCAACTTATGAGTGTTACAATTTTCAGACTATCTATACATTTACAATGAAGGTAGTCAATAGCTAATCAACGGTAATCGAAACAATCGCGAATAAGGAATAGAGTCTGCGATTATAAGAAATACCCGAAAAGTGTGTGTGTGTCTTTGTTTCTCGCGAGTCTTGGTTCTGAAAAAAATTTTATTTCTAAATTTTATCGGCCTCGGACAAATTCCACCGTGAAAATATCCCTAATTTAAATTCCGTCTTGGCGTCTTTCTCCTTCGTGTCACGACTCCAGGATCCAGCCAACCCGAATAATGATCAGGTATAGCTGCCCGAGGAGTCGTATGGACCTTGAAAGCTGTAGCGGTGGTCGACCTTTCCGGTATTCTTTTTTAAATATATGTATCCCGCAAAAAAAAAAAAGGAAATAAAGGAGAAAAAAAAACGATGTGTGCGGTGGCAACACGGAGTTCTGCACACCGAACCTACGTATAACCGCGATGAAAGTATGCAGACAACTTTCTTCTCACACCGTGCGTCAAGCTCAATTCGTGCTAGAGCATTATATTGTACATCTATACACCTGGTACAAGTACAGAACATACTATTCACACATGTACATACATATGCATGTGTGTGGGTTTTAAAAAGTATGCGATGGTAACAAGCCGGAATTGTTTCACGCACGCGAGGGGAAAAGGATGGTCACTCTACCGCGTGCAGTTCTGATCGTTTAATCACATAGTACCGATTCCCTTGAACCAATGCCAGGAGTCAGGAAAAGGCGATTTCTCAAGTTTCTTCAGATCGCCTCTTTCGATCGCAAAACTTGTACGATTTTTTTTTTTATCGCCGATTGACGACTGTTCAACTCCAATTTTTTCGATTAGAATTTGAATTCAGGAGTTAAGAAAAAGGAAACCAATAACCAGACGTCAGGAGTTAAGGTCTTCTTTATTTAATATCAGATCTCCGGGTCCAGAACCAAAAAGAAAAAACTAAAAGTTTCTAGAGAAAGTCCCTTCCCAAAAAAGAACGAAAAATTGAAATAAGAGCCCCCGATTATATCGGATTTGGTCTTTGAGTTAATAATAACGCTCGATCATAAACTTTCTTCGACTATATGTATATAGGTATACTGAGAGATTAATAACCGATTAACTGGTTCGGTACTGAACAGGAAGTTAAATTTAATGACAAGAAACAAAGTGGAATTGAGTTTACCGCGGCTAGCCATTCAGTCAGTCAGTCAGTCAGTCAGTCGGCCGTTGGCTTAGGAATTTGACCTACATGACGAAATCATTATACTATACTGAATTACTGACGGTCAAGGCTTCATCTCTGCACCATCAGTCAGATCTTGACCGCACTGTGCCCAAGTGTAACCTACAGTAATGCCCAACTTATTAACGGATAAGAGTACTATAACATATATTGAACAGCCAATTCCGCCTTTTGACCCAGATGTACCTCGGGTGTAATAACGAGTCCTGAGAAGTCGAAAACATTTGAGAGATAATAAACCGGCAAAATATGGATTGGGGAAAATTCTATGTGAACGCTTTGTGCTGTTTTTCCTGTTTTCCCAAGAAAGTGGGACACTGGCAAGTCCCTCAACTTCTTTGCCGAACGACTTTTGAACTAGTTGTCCAGTTACAACAAAATTTGGCAGACATGTAATTCGAGGAATTAATAGAACTGGTAGTGAATCTGGGCCAAATTGGTCCGCGGGTTTCAAAATGAGAGAGAAGAATCTGGTTTTAAAGGAGCATGCTGTTCTCCACTTAGCCACTTCCTGGCCAGTTTAAAAAACCGTGGGTATCGGAGGGGTGGACGGTTCCGGTATAACTGTTGGAACCGTTTCAGTTAGATTCACTGTAATGGATTTTCCCTATCCATAAACGATCATGCTCCATCACACTGCAGTGATGAACTGCACTGTGACCATTAGGAAACTCTCTTTTAGGAAAATTTTGGAATTTGGATATGACTTAAATTGCGATGACAGGAGGCTTCGACGTTATTCTTCATCATCTTCTCTAATCTTTTGTTTCGTTTTTGCCTGCCTCCCGACTATACCGGGCCAAAGGAGTTGACAACCAGTAGAACGAAGCGGACCAACCTACTTACACCGTGAACGGCTCTCTCCTTGACGTCACTATACGATGGGCCTCCTGAGCCGTTGACTTTACCAGGAAGAAGATCTTGGGAAGCGGTTATCGCGACGATATTTTAATCCCACTGAATGCACGTGAGAGTGCTTGGAGTCAAGGGCTGAGCTAATCTTTTCTCCAGGAATCGGACTAGCACTTATCAAGATCGCTAAGCCACAATGAATTTTCGACTGCCATTCATCGGACACTGAATTTCAAAACGGTGTTACATTTCGCCGATTATGGTTCTCCTCTCAATGAGTACTGGGAACCAAAATCTCATCATTTGGGAATTTATAACGGTACAGTTGGGTGCCAAATTCGACGAAATCAGGCGAACACTCATGGTTATAGATTTGCGATTGATTGGCGGATGGAAAAACATGAAGAATTGACATCGTCCCACTTTCTTGAGACACTGAACGTACCAGCATCACCCTCTCAATTATTTTTTCGGCCTTTGTTCATAATTGGCAAACGGCAATTAATTCGTTACAGACAATGCTGTGGTGGATTTCTTTGTTTGTTTTGTCTCCGGCTTCCGCAGACTACAACGCATTGTGTAATTCCAGTGACTCAATGAGTTGGTTTACACTTAATGTTATCCGGTCAATTCATAATCAAATGAACGATAAAACGCGGGAAGCTGATTCCGTGACCGGAAGTTAGTACAAAAACATGTTGGATTCTGCATACTGCTGCAAAAGATAATGCACTGTCGTATCGCGACGTTAAATTTGCATCATACGATCCTGAAGTTGGAGGATTTTGTCTCGACGAACAACAGAATTTAAAATATCTGAAAATATAAATATTTCTTTGGAAATTTTGAAACGTAAAAATTTCCTCGTTCATCTAGATCCAGAAATATGCATCTGACAATGTGACAGTGACTATCTTGATGACCAAAAAAAATCGAAGCTTTATTTACGGGCGAATATAGAAACAATTTATATTATAGTATATTATTCCAATGTATTATCAAACTTTTCATTGAATTAGAATACTCGATTTATATCGATCTTTAGAGTGAAAGATGAGAAACATTACTATTTTTTAATCTCTCAGCTCTTTCGTCACGGAGGTATATACCTATATTTTTTTCACGTCGTATATAAGGTGTCGTATAAGCAGACGAAACTTTTACTAACGGCCATAGGCTACATTGTACGCGCGCCACGGCGAGGCTACTTCGTTCCGAAAGGTAATTGCAATACTGCTGGGGGGCTACGAGGATGAAGACGGAGAGGACGAAAATTCTTGATCAAACTAAGAATTTCTGCACTAAATCGGAATATTATATCTCAACTCTCCATGCACCGATTGCATAAAAATTGGGCTTGAATGAAAGCTACTTGAACCCATATTCTGAGATAAATATTCGAATCTCGTGTATAATTCGAGTCGGAATAAAATAAGGTATAGGTTGTGAAGCTCTCGTGCGGGTGGAGAGACTCACTCGAGTCCCACGCCGTGCGTTAAAAATTCTTTTTAATGTAATTGGCGCGAGACTCTACCGAGTCTCTTGATACGGTTAATTAACCGTTACGTAACTATATGGAATAGAGGTCAACGTGTATCTACACGTGTTACACACTATAGGATTTCTTTCTTATCCTTTATGTATGTATATTCATAATTGAAACCCTATTCGCTGCAGTTATAGGTACAGATTTAATTCGATATACTCACAAATTAAACGAATTAAATCAACAGCCCCGCAATTTTCTTCATAAAACTCAATTTTCTCAGCGTTAGGATAGAAGAGAAAAAAAAACTCAAAATCAGGGGAATAAACTTCACACAAACTTTTCTTTATTTTAATCTTTCGATTTCTTTTTTTACCGTTCGTAAGGGAAACACAATTATAGTCGTAGATGTGTGAAAAGATTATTTATCGATGCATCAATTTAATTAATTAATTAATTAAACAAATTTGACCAATTTTTTTTTCTTTCTTTTTTTTTTAATAGAAAGAAATCAGAACTTGTTTAATTGAATATCGTATCCGAGAAGCACATAAATTATCGCGTCGAAATCGCTTTGTTAATTATAGTAGGGTATAATTTTATTTTTTATTTTTATTTTAGTTTTAATTTTTGAACAAATTTTATACTTCCAAAAAACCTGTGCTTCTGTGTTCAATAATCCTCGCGTAAACAGAGTGAAGTTATTCTGAGCCCGTGATCCCTCGTCTATGCATCTGTCCGTCCACGTGGACGGCTCAATCCGCACTGACGACAAGTGTTGAGCTTCTCTCGAGGATCCCACGCGACGGTTTTATTTCTCCAGCTATTTCCATTGGTAGAATAGTGGCCCGTTTTATGTAAGCCAATCAGCTTGAGTCTGGAATAAACAATCTAGTTGTGAGTAATATTAAAAATTTTATTTAATATTAGAATTATAATGATTATTTTATAATAATTGATGATAACGGATTTAACAAAGTCAGGGCATTGTCGCGTCGTCTACTGGCCAGAGATTTTTTTTATCTCAAACAGTAACCGCGGGAAAGAAACTGTTACAAATGCACAGAAAATAGGTGACAAGAGAAACAAAAATCGGAACGTGTTGTTTGTTGTTATTTCTTGTTTACGATTAGAAAAAGTGTGTTTGTTTTCTTTTTCAATGGCAAAAATTAGCCGCTATAGGATTTGAATGGATAAATGGAAATTCAGATCAGAGGTGGAATGATAAAAGCATGAATGATGTGTAGAAAACTGCTGAAGCTTCTGTCGAGCGTCTTTTATCGGTAGAAACTACCTCTGATCCATCGTTATCGACGCCTGCTAGCTGTTACCGGCGACTGACTACGCTTACCGACTGTTGATAAGCGTTGACTTACCATCAGAGCATGACACGCGTGTTGTGTTAAACCGCGAGTGTTTAAAATGGTCAAAAATCAACGCGCTAAAGTAAACTTCTTCTCATTCCAGACACAATAAAGGCGGACAATGAAAACTCATTGACAAAAGCTGAATTCGAATTGTTACCATTAACGAGTAAGAATGCCAATCGAACATAAAGCTCGAAGTTTTCCCGCTCCTCGTCGACTCGTTCGAGTATATATTCACACTTTTAGAATGAAAACAGACGATTGGTTGCCAAGGTATGTTTACATGACAACCGGCACCGGCACTACTTACGTATACATTAAACTCCCGGCACATAAGGTAAACCCTGAAACCACCCGGTGTGCATCAGTGTGCCTGATATACGGACGGCGAAAGCGTCGTTTATTTATTTAACTGTACATACACCAATATGTATACCTATACATTTATATATGTATTTAGAATAAAGATTACCAATAAGTGTTGCTGTATTATGCATTAGAAAATAAATATAACTTATTATATACGTAGGTGTATTTATATATATGTATATATATTATACACCTAACGATCGAAGCATGTTATGATAAAGCGTCGGTTTTTTTTTTTCTCGACAACGATGCAAATTAAAACAATAAACATATATACCTATACACAGAGTGTGCCAAGTTTTGTTCTCGAGTTTACTTATCTTACAACAAAATATCGACTATAGTGTGACATGTTTTACAATCCGGTATCTACTCCAAGAGTTCATCACATAAAAGGGGTTCCCATGTTGCATATAAGGTAAGCAGCTGCAGTGACGACGAATATGTTTAATCGTTAAACTTTACCACCCACACACACACATACACGAACATGTAATTTGTTTTGTAATTTTTATTCCAATTAGTATCAGAGGGTCACGGTTTTTAGGACAGTGTTGTTACTATCGCGAATTGCCCCCTCCCCCCGCACCCCCCCAAAAAAAACACTAAATAAAATTAACTAATTTTTCCAATTCCTGAATAATTAGTCATTTCATTTTAAATGCCTGATGCAGCATGCGATATCGCGGTTTGATACAATTGACATGCATACGTACAGCACATGTTCATCGGGCTGTGTTACCACAGAGGTGTATATGTATTGTGCTGTACAAACTATTGTGTGCGCTTCTGCAGCAAGGGGGACCCTGCAGAATTACACTTATATATACCTGTATGTGTACCGTGAACAGCGGCAGGCACACGTGACAGTGACCGGACGTCGGGCACCTGCCCAATGCACTCGAGCATGGCGAGGAACTGTACGATGTCATGGCGAGAGAGCCACGCGCTCCTTGAAACGCTGAATTGCCCGTCATGTGAAGTTTTTTTTTTTTTTTTATTACAAATTTTTTTTTTCGGTTCGAAATAAACGGGATTGAGAGAGAGAGAGAGAAAAAACAGGCATATAGTGACGTCATAATGGATTTAGGGGTCGAGGTAAATTTGAAAGAAAACCTTGCGGGGATTATCACAACGTTTTCTCTAATCTCGTTGAGTACATTTGTGTATATAAAAAACCCTTGAAAACCAGACGCGCCAGGCGGTGGGCACCCTAAAAATACCTGCACATAGGTATGTATATAGTAGATAATACAGTCGGTACAGGGTTGAGATAAAGTCGATCTTTTGATCCTTTCTATTTTTTGTTCTTTTGCGTCTTTTGATGAATGAACAATAACTTTTATACCGTTAATAATCAAAAATGTATTTATATATTGCAAATAAGCTGCTGTTCTCATTTTTTACACATCTATGTATACGTGTTCTACATACGTCGGTATAGTCAGTAATTAATTATGTATTTATTATCGCTCAATAATTACGGATTTTACACCTCACAGAGTTCACGAGGAAAAACCCATCGGAAAGTTATATCCGTCCGCAGATCAGACATTATTTATTTATTTACATGTCTATCCTATTTACTCATTTATTGTCCCACTTCGGGCATCGTAATACGCCTCTTCCTCTTTCACTGCAATCATAGATCGGTCGTCGACAAGTAGTGATACATAAGAACGAACCACTTACTACGGTGTTTGATGAGCGCAGTGATGATTACATGTACAATATTTGAATCCATACCGTTTCTTTCTTTGCAGCAATTTTTTTTTTTTACA
Organism: Macrophya alboannulata; assembly: GCA_949628255.1. NCBI lineage: Eukaryota > Metazoa > Arthropoda > Insecta > Hymenoptera > Tenthredinidae > Macrophya > Macrophya alboannulata. The sequence goes on along the minus strand of OX451207.1, from coordinate 25,777,584 downwards.
CAGAAGCTTAGGATAATATTGTTTTCTATGATTCTTTTCAATGATCGCGAGAAGCTGGTCGTCGGGGTTAGAGAGATCGATTTACAGAATTGTGATGAGAAACTTGTAGAGAAGTTTTATTAAAGTTTGTTCTTTTTCGCTACTACATATTTCTGTCACTAGTTTATGAAGCGAATTGCACGACGCGGGGTTTGTGCTTACTATAACGTGGGTCTACAGATTGGCTTTCCGTGTACCATACATACATGTACATATGTAGAAGCGTGCACATGGTGTGTTGTTATATGTGGCGCACTGATTGTCTCTCTTCATTGTCAGATGAAACACTTCCGTTGATCCCCCACCCTGGGTTTATGGCGTTATTTGTCTCTCGTTTCTTTTTCTCCATCTGCGTGTTTCAGATGTGCGATTTTTCTTTCTTTTCCTTTTATCTTTATGGCCGTAAATTTTTTCCTTGCAATTTATATCAATTACCAGCTAACAACACCCAAAATTAACCTAATATACGCAGTACATACGGACTTTATTCGAGTAAACTGCGCACACCAACCGCCACCGCGCTGGCGGTGATACGAAATGTAGTTAGCTCTGTTATATACAAATCAGATCACAAACTACCGCTAGCGAGAAAGAAAGTAGAGAAATAAGACGTCGTTACGCCGTCTGTCCAGATGAATCCGATTTTATTTAACGCGCGATTTTTTAACCGGACATATTTCGCTTTTGATCGTTGTAAAAGATCGGCGATAATTTTGAAAAAAAAAATCCCGAACTTGTTATTTTTTAATATTTTTTTTTTTTTTTGCTTTCTTTGAGTAAAATCGTGGAAGTTAAGAAGCTTCGAAACAAAACTCATCTAATCACGGAGAAAATCGTTAGATTTTATTTCTTTCTTAATAAAAAATATCGTCGAAGAATTTTTTCGAAACAAAAAAATCGGTTAAAAATTTCCGAAAGTTTCTTTTTTTCTTGTAACCGAGAACTGGAGCGATAATTGATTGAAAAAAAAAACAAAAAAAAAAATAAAAAATCGTTAAACTTCTCGATCTTTTCACATTCGGGGATGTAGCTCAGTGGTAGAGCGTTCGCTTTGCATGTGAAAGGCCCCGGGTTCGATCCCCGGCATCTCCAAATTCTTTTTGTCTGTAAAACGCGTATAGTGTTTTTCGGAGAAATCAATGTTCAGGCATTTCCGTTCGTCGTTCCGAAAGACCTGCAGTTAAACGGTTTTCACTTTTTTAAAGAATTTAGATTAAGAACAGATATCGAACACGATTTTTTCTTTTCTTTATCGTTTATTGTTCAATTTTATCTCAAATTGAAACAGAATTTTTATTCGACTGACGATCTCGTTTTTTTTTTTTTTTTAATTCACAGACTCGTATCTCGTATCTCACCTCGCTTTATCTCAGAACTGATTGTGCTCGCATATGATATATTGTGTAATAAATAATAATGATTAGAAACTTTGAATCAAATTATATACTCATTTCGCAATCTTATAAATGTTATAACCGCGCGACATTGATCGTATCATTAGGGTTGCGATATACTAACATTGAAACGAAGCCGATAATTTATTATTTCTTATATGTTATGTATAGTTTCATCAGTCAATTGCGACAAAGAGATAGATGTAGTCGCGTTATGGGCAATTTATAATTAATTAACAAAGCATTTATTCATATACAAGAGGAATCAGTCCTCCGGTATTCAATACTGACGTGTCTAATGATGCTCCACGATTATATATGTATATATGTATATGCACTTATATGTACTGCGAAATCGATGTCTTTCATCCGCATTCATTTCTCATCGTTGCAGAAAACTATATCCGATTGCGAAATAAAGAAAAAAAAACTCATCAGTTGCTAATTAAAACAAAAAAAAAAAAATTAAATAAAATACAATCAAAGAAGCATCTAAATTTTTGCAAGACAGTCGGACATTCAGATTTTTTACAGATTTTTTTTTCTGTAGTATTTTGACATTTTTCTTTTCCAAATTGTAGTGTCTTGACAACAGTTGTAGGCGTTCAGGATGAACTTACGAAATCAAATTTTTTTTATAGTTCGATTTGAATGAAAACAGACGTTTGAAATATTCAATTTTGTAATAGAATCGTTTTTTTGATACAAAATTTAAAAAAAATCGCGAGCTCGAAGTGGCCTGCACCTATTGGTAAAAATTTCTACTCCTACGAATTTCTATGAATTTTTTTCCAAGGAAATCGAAAAGGTTCTTAATTTTTCGTGGAAAAATTGTAGGTTTTCAGAAAAATACGGTTTTTAATTTCAATTTTTTTGTTTTTGCAGACCAAGTAAGAAAAAAAAAAAAACTACGAAAAGTTGCCAATTTCTTAAAGAAAAAAATTGTAGAAATTAGTTGAATTATTTTTATATCAGGATCAGCATTCCTGTTTTTTTTTCCCCTTTTTTTTTCCGTTGCATACATGTAGATATAAACTGTCACGTAAACTGAAATTCCGTCATCTTATACTCACTTTGATACAACGAGCTTTTTGTCTCCTTTATTATTTCTTTCGGAGAAAATTTTTTTTTTACCTTTCCATTCCCGGCTTTATATTGCGCCGCGATGTAATTTAGATAATCAAGTCAAACTGTGTACATACATACTCAGTTAGGTATATACTGCACATACCTATGTATATCAATCATAAATAACTTGATAAAATTTCGACTGAGAACACAAAAGAAAAAAAAAAAAAACTGCTCGCTTCAAGGAAACTGTAAACGAGGCGATCTTATTTTGAAATTTTTCCAAACGTATAATCACACGTGACTTTTGAAAAATTCGGGAAACAAAAAAATTTTCCGAAAACAAAAAATTTGTTATTTCTGTCGAGATTATTGATACGAAATATCGAAATCCCCCTAAAAAAGAAAGAATACCCTTCCGGTCACAAAATTTTTGTGAATTTCTTCAGAAATGTAGAATAAAATGTCTGTTTTGAAATAGCTTGGAAAAAAAATACAAACAAAAACGTTTCGAAAGAAATAATTGCTTCTAATTTTTTTGTGGTTTTTTGAGGTGAGAAATTGTCAGGTTCAGAGGCTGAAAGATTTCGCACAGAACACCCCATATAAAGTTTTTAGATACAAAATACGTATGTGTGTATTACCCCAATACCCAGAGTCTCTCGTATCATAGTCCCCCGCAATTAGTTACAGCCTCGGATCGGCTGTTGCTGCAGTAACATCAGTCATCAGTCGGAAATGGAAGCCACATTACTTTTATTTTTTATTGTGCATTCGAACGAACCGGAACCCCGATTCTATGACGTAATGTATTGCACTCACCGATTCCCGGTTCTTTGACATACGTACATACATTCATACATACAAGCAAGCTATTGGCCATTAAAAACACGTTTTACATTCCCTGCACCCCAGTTCGGAAGGGGGTCAAGACTGAAGCTAGAAGGGCGTTTGTTAAGGTGCTCCAAAAACGACTAAGAAGTATAAAGAGAACAAAGAACCTCACCGATCAAGGCACCTTTTTTTTCTGCGGGATTCGACGAAGCGTGCCTGTACAAAAATCCACCACACGAATTTTCTGATCATCGTCAAACCACTTCGATCCCATAAAAGAAAAATAACAGATCATTCCTCATGAGTCTGGCGATAGATGGGTCAACTCATGTGCAGGTACATTCAGTAGGGGGAAAAATCAAACATAAAAAAGAAAAATTCTCCGCTCGAGATGGAATTTGCGTATAATAAAGGTGTAGTAGTGATTCAGACGCGTTCCACTGAGCAGGAATCACGCCTTACATACAGTCACGATCCTCGAGTCACTAGTCACGATCGAGTCGCCTTAAGTCTTGCGATTAGCAGTGGGTATATACCGACTTCGAGCTAGCTAGAGGGTGACGCAGCGAATCACGTACGCACGCCTCTCGGGTGCGTGATCGGACTGTCTGATGTGTGTGTAGTGTGAAAGTGTACAGTGTATACTGTACGATTGTACACTGTACACTGTAGGCTTTATGGGCTAGAGAGTTACCTGTATATCGCAGTTCACCGCAATTCTCATAAGAATTAAAGCCGCGTAGTAGATGTACACGAAGTGCAAACAGCGAAATCGCGAGGCACACGAAGAAATTCTAAACATATTGTCGACGAGGAACGAGACCCGAATATATATATTTATGATTTATAAACCGGCAAACCATGAATAATACAATATCGCAGCCATCGTTCGCGATGAGTAACCTTTTGCTTCTTAGAATTTTTCGGGACCGTTTTAAGGGGCCCAGTACAGCTTGGTTTGGGAAATTTGGAGACTCCAAAATTTATTTAATTGTCAACCAAAGCTTATTTCACATCAAAAAAAAAAATTTTCTTCGAAAAACTTTGTCGTAAGGTTTCGGGCACATCGTTGGTCCGATTCAACCTCTCAAGGTCTTGCTTTCTTCAGGCAGCAATTCTATATCTTATGAACGTAGGGGTCGGTAAAAAAAATTTATGTGATAAGTTATGGTCAATTATCCAAAATTTCCAATATTCAGGGCACTAATTTGCAAATAACTTAGCCAAAACAAAATTGTAAAAAAATTCCCTCGTTCACATGACGAGGATTTCTTTTCTGAACAAAATGAGCCCTCAACGACCTTAATCGGAACAACGATGTGCCTAAAACCTTACGGTAAAGGTTTTCGAAGAAGAATTTTTTTTTTTTTGATGTGAAATGAACTTTGGCTGAGAAATAAATGCATTTTGGAGTACTCCGAATTTCCAAAACCAAGCTGTACCATGTTCCCTTAAGTCGCAAAAAATATTCGCCTTGTCGATTTCGAAAACTTCAAATCAAAACACTAAGATTCGAAATTCCGAAAGCTAAATATCCGCAAGACCAAAACTCAGAAATTTGATATTCTTGCATCGAACGTCGTGCCCTCGATGAAATTTGTGGATTCTTGGACTTTCGGACCTGCACTGCGTTCCGATCTTTCAAAATTTTTATATAATCTCAACTTCAACGGTACTGAAAATTCCAGATCATCTCAAATGAATTCGAGACCGGCCCAGATCCAAATTTCTGTTGTATTTTTCAAAGGCTGCCTCTTCACGACGCCACATATATCTCCGCCACTTAATGAATTTTTTTTCGATCAGAAAAAAAAAAAAAAAACGTCATAGCTGGTTCTTCAAAATGAATGTTTTTGGACAACTCCAATAGTTTTTCAGGAAAAAAACCCGAATATGACTTTTTTTTCACCCTGCTGGGTGTACAGGCCGCCTTAAGCTGTCTCGAAACAACTGCAGGCCATCACGAAAGGAACACATGGTTTGTTCAATTTGTGATGAGGGATCGGTTTAACGAATTTAAGTTTTACCGTTTCGGGATCGTGTAAGATGATATGCAGCCTTACAAGCAGCCAGGGCTAATTACTCGTTACTCAGTTCACTTGACTGATTGACTGATTCCGCCGACTCTTGGGGCGATCCCTAGTTGGTTATGGGTTCGTGGCCGTTTGGCCGGAAGTAGTGAATTTTCGATATCGATATTGGGCAAGGAGTAAAAAAAAATTGAACAAATTTGAAAACGTGAATAATTTTTAGAACCTTGGCAAAAAAATTCCTGTAACCGAAATCGGTCACTTTCGAAGCTGCTTTAAACTCAAACTTCAACATCGTACGAGACTGCGGACTCGTTCATCGCGCCCGTTTCGTACGGTAGTGATGTCACGCCCTGAGTTCAATCGCAGAGTCAAGTTGCAGCAATTGGAGTAATCACAAGGCTCGATTAAGACGCGCGCTACACCAATTCCTACGGAATTTATCACTGCCTCAAGAGAGAGTTATATACTGAATGAAATAAGTTCTCATAAAGGTCGAGCAGCAGAGGCGATGAATTTTTTTTCATTCTGTACATATAGATGTGCTCCAATCGATTTTGTATCGCCTAAAACGTGGAGAAAACGAGATCTTTTTAGGTGAATAGTTTTTTTTTCAAACTGGCCAGTGTCAGATCATGCGAAATTTAAAACTGCTACGACCGTGTTAAACCTTTTTCTGTGTTCAAATATTAACCGAGTTTTTAGAGAACCGCCTGAATCTAAGAAACCGAATTGCGTTGACATCTTTTTCTGTCTTTTGGCAGACCGGGCGAGGGATGAGGTGAATTGTAAATGGTATAATTGTAAATTTGTAAAAAGACAATCGAAGAAACTTGTAGCGGATACTTTTCCGTTCCGCTGTACACGCTCCAGCGATTCAGCTGTCGAAAAAACAGAACTTACTATACAGGAAAAAAAAAACGACTGTATAGAGTATCGAGATCGGTATCATCGGTTTTCATCGCCTCCTACAGACTGAAGCCGGGAATTCTTCAATTCGTAATCGCTACTTAATGGTTAAACGCCTAATCGATTTATCCAGCCGATTTATCAATCTTTTTCATCCTTTTTTTACTTCGATCGGTTTTCCACATCTTTTTTCATGGGTCAGAAAAAAAAAAAAAAATCATCGGGAAAAGTTTACTTCCTCCACACCCTGCGATGTTGATTCGTATATATCTTTTACAAAAATTCTCATAATATACATATCCAAAAGATTTCCTACGCTCCAGCTAACCGCTTCAAGACTATCATGGTCGAGCATTATTCTTGACCATGACGATTTTTCATTGGTAATAAAATTACTTGGATATAAATAAAAAGCTGGAGCTTAAATGGCTGCGGTTGTTTCGGGCCCAGTGGACCGCGTCAACGGCCGGAAGACAATCGAAATAATCGACTGCCGATTGCCTACCGATCCCATGGCGAAACTATTCGTCACAAGTTTGAAAAAATTCTTTTTTTTTCTTTATTCGATGGATGTTGGTTTCGATTTCTGCTCGTATTTAGAATTCGTTTTTATCTTTTATACATCGGTATGCGCATGATCGTTACTGCGTGATTCTATCCTGCAGAGATTAAGTAAATTGAGAAAAAAAAAAAAAATCCTTTTAAAATAATGGTGCACTTAAACTGGAATATAAAATATAATTGGTAATATTGCGCTGACCCAACGATCGATAATTCTCCGTCAACATTTTATTATGCTTATGCTGAAATATTTTTTTTATCGATTCATTCTATTCTGCTGAAACTAGACTACCAGGTTAATAAATACATAAATCAATAAATAATGGAATTTGTTACCAAACGAACTTATACTGAGGACATCGCGAGTGAAGGGAACTCTGACCGAGTCTCGACTGTATAGTCGCCAAATAATTACCACCATAGCTCCAACGGTATGGTTCTCAAAAATGCACATTTTTGAGTCATTCTATTGACCAAAGACTTCAGTATTCACAGCCTCGAAAACTGCAGCTCTAAAAAACTCTTGAACAAAGTTTTAGTCCCAAAGTGACCGCTAGGCGCCACATGAATCTCGCGAGCAAAGACAAACGGTCCTCAAAAATTAATCAAGTTATAGTCGACGCTGCAATTCGTGGAATGAAATGCATTTGAACTCCGTTTGTTCGGAGAGGTTGCATGGCTGGATTTCTGAACAAAAATTGCAACGTTTATCGATAGTTATTTTCAAAATGGAGACAAAAGTTGGATAATAATCTCTGATCCTTTCCCCGTTAATCGACACACATTTTCCATCCGTGATATATAGAAACGAATATCTGTAGTTATGTACGCATTCCGTCTATTGCACTTGTTGAAGAGGTTATATACATATATGAATGTGTGTGCATATAACAGCGTTAATACTTGCTACCAGCACGTCCGGAGCGGCGTTAAACGTCTGTGGACGACGTGACAGTCGGTTGGCGTCGCCGGCGCCGAGTGGACGTCAATTCTGGTGAACGGTTAACCTGATCGTGAGCGTCGCGACGCGGATGTGTATGTATGTACATACATACATATACTTGTATGCAATGTCAGTTATAATTCAGTGCAGCGATCGATCGATTTATCCAAATAAAAAACAATAAAATAAGTTATTAAATAAAATATATAATCGAGCGGTTGACGAAGAGCTAGAGAGGGGAAATAATAGTGACTCCAATGAATATAAACATATTTGAATTTTACAGTTCAGTATTTATTAAAATTATTGAGCATTAATCGACTGTGCTAAAAATCGATTCATTTTCAATTGCATAATGTCGTTTTCGTGATTGTGGAGCTTTTCAATTTTTTATTTTTTTTTTCTCGAACCTTTCTTTTCAAAGTTTTTCGTTCACACGCTGCTATGACGACTGCAGCGACAGTCGACGTGCGTTTCGGATTGGTTCGTTTCAATTTTTGTTCATATACGTTGATTTATTAATTCCGGGAAAATTACTCAACCATTTTAAATCTGATCAATTCAAAAACAATTTCCAAACTTCAATTACACCTGTTTTTTTTTTTTTTTTTTCACAATTCCAAAACGGCGATTGAGGCCTCCAAACTCGTAAAAAATCTGCTAATGTGTTAATTTTTCTATGTTACGTTACATATTGTTGAAGAAAAAAATCTATTGAAAAGATTAACACAGCCGGAAGAATCTGTATTTAGCAAGCCTCCGTACGGTGAACATTTCGCAAAAACAAACTACAGAACCGAAAAATAAAACAAAAATACAAAAATGATGTGTATAGTTGTGGCTTTCTTTTGGACTACAGAAGAATCAGTGCGACTATTAGAACTCTGAAAATCTTATCAATATCAGAAATGTATTGAAAGGAGTGTAATTTTGAATATCGTTTAGTTTCTCACAATCGATCGATAATTTTGATGGACGTTTACTTAGTTCACTCGAAAGATACAATCATACGAATTATTTTGGTATTTTTGTTTATTTTTTTTGTCACACTGTTTTCGGGTCACAGGGTACGCAATATCGAAAAATGGCTGTTATAGTACAGCTGCAGATTGTTACCGCTGTGCTAATATTTCTTAAGAAATAAGTTTATAATAATACGAGGTAAAACTTAATATTACCTTGTTTATAGATGGAGAACCGTGGCTTCGAGGAAGAGCCTCAATTGTACACTGTAACTGAGGACTTTTCGTCTTCCACTGCATCGGGATCTTTGCCTCAGTTTTCCTCGACACCAAGAGGTCATAAAACGTCGAGTCAAATATGCCCCAGGGAACTTTTTCCAAGTTCAATAAGCCCGGAGGCTCATGTATACGAGGATATTTTACCGAGCGTAAATTACCCTGAAGAAGATACCCCTCTTTACAATGACAATCACGGGTTCAGTCCGGCTCCGGAGACTGTGGGAATTCCTGTTCACGATGCAGTCTTCACTCTCTCCAAGGACGTGCCGTCCTCCGAAATCCTCGTCGATACCAGAACGAATTCCGAGATTTCCGCATCGGACGTGATCACGAGGCTCCACCGGACCCTGACGTTACCGCTGAAGAGGTCGCCCAAGACATTCGACGGACATGACCGCGAGAAGAATCGTTCGGTGCGGTTGACCAGCAGAGAAAAAGCTGACGCTGTTAAAGAACCAGAGCCAGAAGTCCTGGGGGAAGAGTCTTCCCGGGTTAGACAAGACTCTGAGAGACATGGGAGACGGAGGAAAAAAAAGGACTGCAAACATTGTAAGAATAAAATGGCGGTAAACCCCGAAGAAAAGACTGTTTCGAGCAGGGATCAGGAGTGCACGAAAGCTGGTGATTTTTCGTCGAAAAATCGCGAGCTGGGCCATCGCCTGGAAGCCGGAGAATCCGAGGGGACAGTTTCTTCAAGATTGGAACCGATCCTCACTCCGCCACAGGGGAACCTCCCAAATTTTCACACCTCAACTAGGTCCAGTTGTAGGAGTAATTCTAAACTGCAGTCTGGAGATAATTCGTCGCCGGTATTTTTGGTGCCTAATAATGCCAGCTGCTGGAACCAGAACCCCCTGAAATCCCTGAACTACGATAAGAACGAGATTCAAGACAGACTCAACGTCCCTGAAGCCAGTACACACCCAGACAGCAAGGCACTGATAACGCCGCAGAAAAATCGTGCCACAATGAAAGTCAATTCGATATATTCTCAGGATCAGTGGGGCGCTAAGGACACCCCTATCTTCTTCACTGACATTAAGGATCACAATAACTTCCAGGTAAGAAGAGATAATTTCATAATTTTTTTTTTTTTGTATCATTAAATATTTCTCAAACACTTGTTCTTCTATCTATAATACGACTTCATCTTTTTACTCAAGGTGTATCAAGTGTTCTTGTTTTCGTAAGAATATGTATATCGAATATAATAAATTCGGCGGAGATACCAGCTCGCCGCGCCGGGAGTTACTACCGTAGATAAGTTTCCTCCAAGGATAAGTTAGTTCAACTTTCAGCCACAGCGTGGCGCAGGGGATACGGAGAGCCGCGTTTCTTTCTCGGGAGTAAAGTAGAACGGCTCTTGGTCTTAAGCCGGCCTCCAGCTAGCCTAAGCATACTTACCTGGCGCAGAGGATACCGTGATCACTAAGGCGGTTCCTCCAAGACGAGGCTCTTCCATTGCACTTCGGTCGAGCTGAACCTTGCGAATACCCCTAATGTGGGTATCTCGGGCGTATTATTTTTGTTAGTTGGGACTGCGTACGCGCTGTCCCAGAATAAATCATTCAAACAGAATAAATATATCTCGCTAACCGCTGAGAACTGAATGGGACGATTGAGTTAGCGAAATTTGTACCTCTCGCCGCGATTCGCAAATTTTTAGAGGGATATTTAATTTTGGCAAACTTCCCACCTTTTTCCTTTGAGGAAATAATTAGAGGGACAAAATTGTCATAGGTCTTGACGGCTTCTTTCAAAGCTCCGTGAACGTAGACGGCCCACGCTTTGTGTCAGTTTGGGTAGTTCTAAAATTGGATTCTTTACAATACATGTAGGTCTTCAGTCTTGTATTGGGTTTATTCATGAATGATGTTTGCTTATGTAAACTGAAGAGTACAACGCACACACGAATGTACGTGTGTGGGTCTTTTGCCGTGTAAAGACAGATGGCATTTACGTTCATTGACGATTGAACGAAAAAAAAAGTAATACTGATAATCATTTGAAGAGAAATTTTGAGCCAAATTAAAAAAGCCACTCGATAAATGGATCGAATATTTATAGTAAGGTCCTATTCAAGTTTGTTCAAGTCGAATTATAAGTAGATGTAGTATAGGGTGGCAATATTTTTCCGACTTTTTTTTTTTTTTTCAAGTTCACATGAAAATTTTCTAGTTTGATCCATTTTAAGAGCCCTCTCCAAATTTTAGCTAAATTAAAAATTTCGTAGAGGTCGCTCAAGAATTTTGAAAATGTCGAAATTCAACGAAATCAATTTTTTTTTTTTTTTTTTATATTCTTCACTTGCTCACCAACCCAATCTTTTCTGGGTAGATTGGAGAGGAACATACTGAAATTTCAAGTAAAAATATTAATATTTAAAGCTCGTTCAAGAATTAAATTAAAAAAATTTCAACAAATTTCAATGGCTTGAGCGACCTCTAAATCTCAATATTAAGACTTGATCTTTTCACAACTATTAATTCGTAGTATAATAATTAAATTTAGATAGTGAGCATCATTGAAATCAAGAACATGTGATAGAAGAAATAAATACTCACAAATTACATTTTTCTCCATTCTTTTTTTTTTTTTTTATTCTCACTTGCTCACTAATATTAAATCTTTTCTAGGTGGATTGTAGAGGATCATACTGAAATTTTCAGTCAAAATATCAATACTTAAAGGTCGCAAAGACCATTGAAGGTTTATTTGAATATTTTTTTTGTTTAATTCTAGAGTGACCTTAGAGTATTCATATTTTGACTAAAAATTTCATTATCTTCCTCTAAAATCCACCCAGAAAAGATTGAATTAGTGACCAAGTGAAAAAAAAAAAAAAAATGTAATTTGTGAGTATTTATTTCATTTATCATATGTCGTTCATTTCAATGATGCTCACTATCTAAATGTGATCATTATACTACACATTAGTAGTTGTGAAAAGATCAAGTCTTAAGGGGACCAGTACAGCTTGGTTTGGGAGATTTGGAGTACTCCAAAATTTATTTATTTGTCAACCAAAGTTTATTTCACATCGAAAAAAAATTTTCCTCGAAAAACTTTGTCGTAAGGTTTCAGGCACATCGTTGGTGCGATTCAACCTCTCAAGGTCTTGCTTTCTTCAGACAGCAATTCTACATCGTATGAACGTTGGTGAAAAAAAATTCATGTGAAAAGTTACGGCCAATTATCAAAAATTTCCAATATTTAGGCTACTAATTTGCAAATAACTTGGCCAAAACGAAATTGTAAAAAAATTCCCTCGTTCACACGATGAGGATTTCTTTTCTGAACAAAATGAGCCCTTAACGACCTTGATCGGAACAACGATGTGCCTGAAACCTTACGACAAAGGTTTTCGAAGAAAAATTTTTTTTTGATGTAAAATAAGCTTTGGCTGAGAAATAAATGCATTTTGGAGTACTCCGAATTTCCAAAACCAAGCTGTACTGGTCCCCTTAATATTGAGATTTAGAGGTCGCTCAAGCCATTGAAATTTGTTGAAATTTTTTTAATTTAATTCTTGAGCGAGCTTTAAATATTAATATTTTTACTTGAAATTTCAGTATGTTCCTCTACAATCTACCCAGACAAGATTGAGTTGGTGAGCAAGTGAAGAATATGAAAAAAAAAAAAAAATCGATTTCGTTGAATTTCGACATTTTCAAAATTCTTGAGCGACCTCTACAAAATTTTTAATTTAGCTGAAATTTGGAGAGGGCTCTTATAATGGATTAGACTAACAAATTTTCATGTGAGCTCGAAAAAAAAAAGTCGGAAAAATATTGCCACCCTAATATGTAGTTATATTTTCAGTTTTACACAACTCTCGCGAAGCCAAATTTAAACATAAAAATTACGTGAATTTTGACAAATTTGTTTTATAAACATAGTTTTAACATCTACAAAGTTATTGTGAAGTTTTCGTTTTCCCAAGAATTTTTAAGTTATTGCATTTCAAAATGCAGAGGGTGACCCAGATATCTCGCCAAAATTTTGTAACAGAAAATATTTGTTGCATGGCATGACCCAGCTGCTTCTTATATTCAATTTTCGCACGAATTATTCCATACCTTCTATTATTCTATTCTTGAACTTTCTATACATATACGATCGTGGCTTTTACATTCGAAAAAGCCGCGATTTCCGATTCGAATTTCAGAATTGAGCCAAATGATTTATTCTGTTTGATTAATTTATTCTGGGACAGCGCGTACGCAGTCCCAACTAACAAAAATAATACGCCCGAGATACCCACATTAGGGGTATTCGCAAGGTTCAGCTCGACCGAAGTGCAATGGAAGAGCCTCGTCTTGGAGGAACCGCCTTAGTGATCACGGTATCCTCTGCGCCAGGTAAGTATGCTTAGGCAAGCTGGGGTCCGGGTTAAGACCAAGATCCGTTCTACTTTACTCCCGAGAAAGAAACGCGGCTCTCCGTATCCCCTGCGCCACGCCGTGGCCGAGAGTTGAACTAACTTATCGTTGAGGGGAACTTATCTACGGTAGTAACTCCGGCGAGCTGGTATCTCCGCCGAATTTACTTTATTTGATGTTCATACGATGGCAAGAATTCTCTATACGACTGGAGGCAAGAGATGAAGTCATATTGTACATAGATAAACAGGTATTTCCGGAACAAGATGTAAGAAATGAACAATACCGCAAGTAGTTATTGAATACTGGTTATTAACTAGTTAAATACCGCATTCAACTTTACAGTATGACTCATTTTCTTCAGTGCTGTAGAATTAGTAAACGTCTAAATAGCAACTGAAGTACACGTAATATGTTGACCACAATCTATACGTGTATAATTAATATTTGTTTTACTTTCGGCATATACCAGTTGCCAACAAAAAGACGTATCATGTATAGGTATAATATATGTTACATAAACGTGACACAGATTTTTTTTATTACTCTTTTAGAGCCATTACTCATCGGTCTCTGGCTACATGCGTGTACATAAGTATCTGATTTATATAGGTATCTATGATTCGACCATTTGTTATAACAATCTTTGCTGCTGATCGATGATAAAGTCCTCCATCAAATAAACTTCTCAGTTTATCGCCCAAACGATGCTAATATGGTCGATCATAAATTACCATCTCATTTTAAATTCCAGCTACAGTGACGAGGAAGAATTTTATATTGCAAAAGAATAAAACCTTTCCCCAGTCAGAATTTTCTAATCTTACGAGTTTCTACGAATCTCTTCCAAAGAAATTGAAACTTTTCACAGTTTTTCCCAATGAAATTGTAGATTTTCGTAGTTTTTTTTTTCTTATATAAGATTGTAGAGTTTTTTACAGCAATTCAGGAAAAATTCGTTGCTCATGTCGATTAGATTAGGAAAAAAATTGAAATTTGAGGAATTTGGTGAGGATCGAACGATCTGAGAGGTCTTATACAAAGATTAGAAGAAAACTGATGGCAACATATATTTTTTTCGTGAATTTTTTGGATTTTAAATTCGTTAATTCCTATCTTATTTGAAAACTGATTAAAGTTTTTGCCTCCTAGCTTTGAAAAGATTTATATTTACGCTCGATATTTTCGAATGAAGGTTGCATTTCGATGACCATATAATCAATAACTGTACGGTAATAATTGACCCTGAAATATTTTGGTAAAAATTTCGATAAAAACGTTTTGAAAATAAGAAGAAGAAGAAGAAGAAGAAGTAGGAGAAGAAGAATGACTAAACGTCGAAATTTTCTAATAAAATACACATGAAAGGTTCTAATTATCGAAAAAGTAAATTGAAACCACGATTCACTTCCTGCCATAATTTGTCTAACCAGACTTGAGAAGTTGAAACCCTAACGGTTTGGCGCAAAAATAGAACGTAAACCTAGAACTCCAGGGCAACGGCAGACGTGGGGCGACGACGCCGATGCTGACGCTGAACGCTGAACGCTGACGCCGACGTCGACGAGGCAACAGCCTGGCTAACCTCTGCCACCTGGCATCCATATACGTTTAATGACTTTGCGACGAAAATAATAATATCAGTGCTCTCTCCTACTCGAAACTCTAACATCTACGCGTTTACCTAAATATACATATATTTGGTCTACTGTCAGATTGTCTATCTGTAGTCATAATTGATTGGCCGTTTTTTTTCGTCTTTTTCTCTCTCTCGTTTCTCGACGTGTTTGTTTTTGTTTTTTTTTTACTCCAAATTGCTTTTTTTTGCTAACAATTGTCTTACATGATTAATCACCCGTTTTCATATTCACTGTACTGTCACAAATTATTCATTTTTACTCTAAATATCCGCGTGAGGTGGATTGCAATAGGTTTTTTTTTTTTTACACGAGAAATTAACTGTCAAAAATGAAGAACGAACACGTAAAACGAACAGAAATTTACCTGAGGATCTTAATAGCTCTTTAATTACTCATCAATAAGCAATTCTTATCGAACGATAATCGATCAGAATTCTATAAAAGGTTCAAAATCAATAGCAAAAAGACAAAGTCAGAAAAAGTTTTGAGTTCGTTTTGAGTTTTTTTTTCTAATTTTTATGACTTTTTTTTTTACTGTTTTGAATTATTTTTGGGGCTTAGAATGAATCAGAAATTATCGATGAACGGTTTCGAATTGTCTTTTTTTTTTTGGATTCAACAAAATTTTGTAGATTTTTTTTGTTTTTTTGTTTTTTTACTGGTAGCTCGACGCAATAACTGGATAAATAATATCTAATATTGGAATTATGTCACATACATATCTAAACACGTGCAGTTGTTGCGGCAATATCCGTGAAGATTCGAGGAGCTCCTGAATTGTCTCGTTGCCAAGTCGCCCTGGGTGTCTAGCCAGTAGCCAAAGTGAAGAAGCGTAGTAGTAGCAGCCCCCCTGCAGAAAACTGTCTCACAATATCGCCTGTAGCTCTCACTACTGTGCGCAAAGATATACGCGGCTATAATAAACTGCCCGGGTTTTTTTACATTTGTTATTCCCATATTTGTTTTTTCTTTTTGTTTTTTTTTTCTCAAGTTATTTCTAATCTCAAGAAAACCACGGTCATCGAAATCGGATTAAAAACCTAATCATCATCATGTAGTACTCAACTAGTACGCCTACACGCATTACAACGACACAAATTCTTCTCCCTAATCTTATCTTATCAACGTACAAAAATGTACAATATAAACGATAAATTTTATTCGCGATTAAATTCATCGTTCAGTTGAGTGTTTCGTCTTCGTCTAGGAATTACGATACGTCGATATTCATTGATCTCTGCAGTGTGCCCGATTGAGAAGAATATGATAATTACAATTAAAAATTTTGTTCGCTAGTTAATCGAATCGAGAGTTTTTTTTTATCAGATTCATATAAAAGAAGATATGTGAATCATTGTCTGCGGTGTTGAACGAAAAGGAGAATATCAAATGTTAACGAAAAATCATGTCGGACTATACAGTGCATGTGCAATTTTATGCACACCGCGTATAGCGAATATGATGTTACAGTGTCGTAGAATCGAAAATGCAACAAGTCGCTATGCATAAGTTAGCAACAGCAAGCTGTTTCCAAGCCGTTGATATTTAACTGCGGAGTGAATAAAATATCGCGAATAATTATGTAATGCAACTGAAATTGTTCAACGATGATGAATCTGTATAATCGATACTAAACAGCGTTTGATACTATTGGGTTTCATCACTCGCACGAATATATAGTGCGCGCTGATTGTAGTGCATCGAGATTAATTGTGTTACACCTATTGTTCAGATAATGCCACATACATGGCTGACTTACAGGTACATACATAAATACAATTGTTCATATTCTTGTCACGAAAAAACTTCGAAATTTGCTGAACCTAACTTCGGAAATTTTTTATATAAATGAACAGACATTGGGGCAACGCGATATTGAGTCATCTGATCTTTTCTGAGTCGACGTATATCTGTTTTTTTTTTCTAATTATAGACAGATTGAAGAATCTTATCGCAACGATGAAACTCATTCATTGTACCGTTCAGTTTGGATCTGCAGACTCGTTTAATCTAATCTTTGAATAGAAATGATTCACTTGTATGATTTAGTGGATGCGAAGACTGTGTTTGCTACAATGTGTTTGAATACATTCTGAAATCAGGATTTGAAGATCAATTTTCGAAAAAAAAAAAAAAAATTCTACATTCATCAGAATTTATAAAAAAAAAAAAATAATTATCGGAATTTTATTTTCATCCATAGAGGGCATATTCCCTGCCGAGTCGTAGCCACACACCGTCCTCACAGAACCGAGTCAACCTTCGTCGTAGTGTCAGGGGTGAACCACCCCCGCGTCCAGCAAGATTAGACAAACATCGAAGGGGATGGACGCTGCATTTCGCCCGTCCTTTGCGGACCGGAGGGTGCACAAAATCCGTCGTTGTACTCGTGGTGGTGATCCTTCTTCTTCTAGGAGTAGGCTGCACTGCTCTTTACATCCTTTTCGGTTAGTATTAATTAATTAGTCAATTAGTCGATTCATTGATTAAATGAATCGCTGCTGATATAACGAGTTCGTCGTTTTGCAAAATGAACTGTAATTTTGGGTTGCAGTATAATAAGAGAGATTCTTTTTGAATCAGAGATCATAGTTGGCGTTTGAAATATTTTACTCGCTGAATTCTGTCTCTATTTCAATTAGTCTAATGGAGATGGTTAAACAGAAATATTATCTCTTGATATGTATCGCACGATGTGTATATACGTAGTACAATAAGTATTGGTATTACCGCTAATTATCTCTTGATTCATGTGAATAACCATTCAATTAAATCCAGTGCCAAATGTCAATTGATTCAGCAACAACAATAATTGGACCACTTTCACATTCTACAAGCAAACTAAACTAACGAATCAGATCTCCGAAGTAGATATATTGTATATATAATGTCATGTGTGTGCGATGAAGCACATATCGTGGGAAGACATCACGCACGTTGTTATAAAGGCCGTGTCTGATTTTAACACGTTTTTATTATGATCAATTTAAGAAAATTTTATCACGAATATTAAGTTCGAGTTCAATTGGAAGTTGACTCGGGTTCTGGTTACCGAATTCAAAGACGACGTACGTTGTCACTACTTATTTACATTAATATTTCAACGCTTTTTCAGAGCCACAAAAGTTGCAAGTGATACAGCAATACTTGATGGCGTCAGAGCCTAACGCGACATCGACGACGATTTGCGATAATAATTGTGCGACAATTCGCGGACGAGATGAGGGTTTGAGCAATACCACAAACCCGACGAGTCTTCACTTGGAAACGTCGACTGTCACGGTCGTTATCATCTCGTCTCCGGAAACCGTCACCGAGATACCGGAACCGGAAGCTCTGACTACCAAAGAAATAAACGCTACTTCGACGATGGCGACAACGTTGTATTTAAACACGACAAGACATTGCGACGATTGTGTTAAGGGTGAGGTTTGTGTCGCGTTGATTAACGACGAGGTACCATTCTGCAGGGTTGGTCCTGACCCTGAAGACCCGACGGGATGCGCTGGTCTCTGTCTTATTAACACGCAGAGATGCCATCGACTCGATTTCAACGCGTTCAGGTACGTTGTATCTAGTTTGTTCGATCCAAAGTGGCCAGTTTAAACGAAAACTTGGCTTCTTTCCCTTCTAATAATGTCAAAAAATTCTAGAAAAATTCTAGAACATAGTGTTCAGTAAGAGGAACAACTTTGCCAAATTTTGTATCTCCAGCTTATTCTGTTTTCAAAATATAAAAGATCGAAAAATCGAAAGTCAGTCATTCATGTCGTTTACTTTTCTCTCCAGATGCGCAGAGCTCGAGCATCATTGTCTCAATGGAGAATGGACTTGTTCTAACGGGCTGTGTATACCCGTTTCAAAACACTGTGACGGGCATATGAATTGCTACGATCATTCGGACGAGTATGAGTGCAGTAAGTATGAGTAGCTGAAATTATGCGTGAATTGATTAGGTGAAGTGATTTACTGTTTTTCCGAGTCAATGAGCGACTTGTGTATAATGGAGTTGTGTGTGTATCCGTACGTGTGAGTTATGTGCGGTGAACGAGTAAACTAGTTCCTATAGCTGCGGCTATAAGGGGAAACTGTAGTACAGCTGATTTAAGAGAACAGTAAGACCCTTTCATATATATTCTACGTAGTTAGTAGTTTCTTGGAAAATTTCACTGTAGAAGAAGGAGCTTGTAAAAACAGATGAACCGTGCGTACGTGTATATACATGGTTTTTTTTTTTTTTTTTGGCGGCGGGCGGGGTGGAAATGAAAGCGTACAAAACGTTAGGAGAAACAAACCCACGTGTGAAAGCACATTCCACGCCATCCTCCTCCTCCTCCTACTTCTATACATACGAGATATTTTCTATTATTGGCTTTCCGCTTACGATTGATTTCTTTGGCTTCTGCTCGGTATGCACACATCAAGTTATAACAAAGCGAAGCTTGTGGATATCCTCCCTTATTCATCGTTCGCCCTTTTTTATTTTTTTTTCTACCGATCATTTACACATCACCGTTTTCACACATCAAACGAGGGTTCCGTAACTCTTACTTCGTGACAAATGATCTTATCTCACTAAATCTGATCTGTCAAAAGTAACAGATTTGCCGTAGAAACTGACGCCGTGGGTACTTAGACTCCAATATGGCCGCTTTAGTTGGGTCTACGGTCCACCTCGTGACTTTAACCTACGTGATCTTTTCACTGTTGCATAAATTGGCTGAAATTCAAAAACGGAAGGCTTCTTTAGAGCTGGCATGATAGAAAAAACTTGTAAAGTTGTTGTTCTAAAATAGTTGAAGGACTGTATTCAATCAGAATAGAAATTTCATAGGTCTGCGTCGATACAGCGGCCATATTTTTACACTAGAACAAGATTGTGACTGTTTAATGTAGGTTATGGCGTGTTATACCTGTGAATGTTAGTTGGAACTTATATATTTTTTTTTCTATACGCAAGTGAACTTATTTCAGATCGTATTTCTCTATGTAAAATTATTTATTTTTAGCCTGCGACCTCGAGACGCACTTCCGGTGCGGAAACGAGACGTCGTGTTTGCCGCTTGAGAAGAGATGCGACGGTATAATTAACTGCTGGGACGCTACGGACGAAATCAACTGTACCGTAGGTGAGAACGATCATGTTTATTCGATAGTTATAACGGCCATCTTCATCGAACGGATATACCGCATTTGATATTGTGTTGTTAACAACCTCTGTCAATGTTGCGTATGAAAATTGAGTTTAATTAGTTTGTTAAGCGACGGTTTTATTTCAATTAGTACAATTCAGACCACTGTATAATAATAAATTAATAAGCTCGATGAGGAATGACCGTTATACCTATAATTTTCAATTAATCGGATATATCAGAGTAGATTGATTATATTTGAGAATGAATCCTTTTAAATTCTCTTATCTTTTTGTATAGGTAAAGGTCTTGTTATGTGTGAGTATTTTAAATGGTATTCACTCTCTCCACACATAACCTTGCACGTTGTACTTACATACGATTATGCCCGCATAACCATGCTTCCATAATTTCAAATTCACCAATTGAGATTTCTTTATCCATCAAAAACCTCGTTCTAGAGTTAAATGATTAACAAAACTGACAAAATCGCAGTCTGAAACGCACAGTATGTGCATTTTATAAAAATCTCATATTTTGATACGTTTCACACCATAAATCAGAAACTACTCAACGTTTTGGGTTGAAATTTCGACAGCAGATTGTTTTTCAGCAATTCTTTCAAGGTGAACTATGATTTATGAAATCTGCATTATCGTTCGTGTTAATATACATTCGGGACTTACGATTTTGTCATCAAAGTCCCCATTTTCGGATTTTTGTTTGCAGAATAATAACAATACTAACAACACTGATTTTCGGATACAAGAATGAACGAAACGAGAATTTTGACTTAAAAGAAAATCAATTCTCCTTATTTATTAAAGCTTGCCCGTTGGAAAACGAGTTCACATGCAACGACGGTCAGTGTATATCGAAGATGAGGTTCTGCGACGGTTTTACCGACTGCGCAGACGGTTCGGACGAGCCACACGGTTGCCACGGACGGTGTAACAAGTACGAATTCACTTGTGGGTAAGTAGATCGTTTACCACTGCTCATTGGATATCGGATTCTGAGAATTTGAATTCTCGGATCATATCAAATCAGACGACGAGTCAAATTGTATTGAACTTTTTTAAAGCTGTATAGCAGAAAGACGCGTTTTACTCGGTCGATATGATATTTGCAGAGATCTTATAGTTACCTACCGATATCTGACCGCATAATTTTGATTCTGATTTAGGAACGGGCGTTGCATCATTAAAAGTGAAAAATGTAACGGTATAGACGACTGCGGCGATGGAACGGATGAACAGCGTTGCAAGGACCGATTTACTTAACATTTTAATGTATAAATAATTATTCTATAAAATTGTGAAATATATATATACCTATATATATATATATATATATATATATATATATATATATATATATATATATATATATATATATATATATATATATATATATATATATATATATATATATATATATATATATATATATATATATATATATATATATATATATATATATATATATATATATATATATATATATATTATATACATAGAATTGTGAAAATTGATGATTATAATTGAACGAATGTTGACTGTATTATATATATATATCTTGTATACATATGGAGAAAATTTTCAATTTTTCTTTTTCATCCAACAAAAATATTCGAATTTAATAAATAATATATTATACATGTTGTATTGAAGAGAATGTCCTACGAAGATAAGAGTTAATAAAATGTTATTATCGTACGTCAATTTTTATCAACTTTCAAGCCATAAAAGAATCTTTATCGTCTTAACTAGTTCAAGTTATTTTATTCATCGATTCAGCACAATGCCTAACTATTTTAAGTCAAGAAACTTAAGGTAACTTTTCGTCTACACTGAGCAACAAAATTAACGGTGCGCTCGGCACTTCACGAAAAAATACCCATCTTCAAAATGCCGTAACTGGGTGAAAAAATGTCGAAAAAATTCATTTCAAAAAGCATTATAAAGTTTGAAATTTCATCTTTAAGATGGCTGTCCAAATTTTTTTTCTACACTCATAACTGACCTTGTGGCAGAGCTGAAGGTTCGAGCGCAGAATTGCGAAACGCTGAGGAAATCAAGTTTTTCAAAATTCTCTTTAGAGCGTTAAAAAAATCGTAGAGAATTTTCGAGATAGCCATTTTGTAGTCTGAAAACTCTTTTTCAAAATGATATTTTCAACTTTTTTACGCGATTTTTTTTTCACGGAGTTATTGTCTGTATTGCGTGTGTGTGTGTGTACATACGGGAGATACGGATGACTTGACTCAAAGTTGAATAACTACGTGAAAAAAATCGCGCAAACACGTTGAAGCAACTATTTCAAAGAGGAGATTTCAAGCTACAAAATGGCTATCTCGAAAATTCTCTACGATTTTTTTAACGCCCTACAGAGAATTTTGAAAGACTTGGTCTTCTCAGAGTTTCGCAACTCTGGCGCTCGAATCTACGTCACGAGGTCAGAAATGACTGTAGAAAAAATTTCAATAAGCTGTCTTGAAGATGAAGAAACTTCAATCTTCAAGATCCTTTTTGGAATAATTTTTTTTTTTACTTCTTTTTCATCGAGTTACAGCATTTTGAACATGGGCATTTTGTTCGCGGAATACCGAGTGCGCCGTTGATTTTGTTGTTGTGTGTAGATTATGAGCCAGAAAAAGGATCAAATCTAATTTCAGACAAGAAACTACAACGTCGAATCAATCACTGAAGCTCTGTTCGGCCACTGTGCTCAATGTCTAACTATTTTCAATCCGCACACCAGTTTTCGATGAGAGTATTGTCTACTTCACTGGTTAGTAATTGAAGTGAGGAAAAATCCTCGCGGTAGCACAACTCGATGAATATATTTATTTCGTGGTATAATTTCGGTGTGGGAAATTTCAAAATTTCAAATTCAACTTTCGACAAAAAATCTATTCAAATGCAAATTCTTTAATATTCATACGTGAAATGAATCCGGTAATCATCGCTCACGGCGGCATAGAGTATGCACGGTCCGATTGCACAGTCAATGATAAACAAATCGCTTTAAAAAACGCGGTTATTCAAGGCTATGCTGTACTACGCGTTGGAAATTCCTCTGTCGATGCTGTTGAAACGACTATACGGATTCTGGAAGATGATCAACACTTCAATGCTGGTTACGGGTCTGTACTGAACTCCGATGGAGAGATCGAACTCGATGCGGGTATCATGAACGGCACTGGCTTAAAGGTAATTGAATTGCGTTTGGAAGGGTTATTTTCTGATCACGATTTTGATCGTCCGTAGTTCAGTTCGATGAATTTGGAACCACAGTTCATAAAATCGACGACAAATGTCGTGGATCACAATGTGCAAATTGTGTTTTCCAATTACCAATAAAGGTGGGTTCAGTCGGAGCCTTGAAGGACATCGCCCACCCAATAACGCTGGCAAAGTACGTGATGGAATCGACCGATCATTCGTTGCTGGTCGGAAAAGGAGCCCAGAAATTTGCAATGGATCAAAAGGTCCCAGTGCTTCCGCGAGGAAGTCTCATCCACAAAACTGCAACAGTCCAGTCGCCAGGTGATTTCAGCTTATACAAAACGTCTCTGAATTTTATAAGCCAATTGCCTTTCTTTTTTGCTCTGGTGACTTGGCTATCATTGAAGCCAGCGAATCCTTCGAAGTTCCAGAAACCTGCACAGTCGGAGTAGTAGCAATAGACACTACGGGTAAATGTACTGTCGGGACGTCTTCAGGAGGAGGTTCGAACAAGATGCCAGGTAGAGTCGGATCATCGGCCATAGTCGGGGGTGGCTTTTACGCGGATTCATCTATCGGCGGGTCTGTGGCCACTGGCCACGGCGAATCCATAGTCAAATCCTGCCTCTGCTTCAATCTCGTCAGTCAAATGAAACTCCAAACGTTACGTGGAGACTTGACTATGCTCGCAGTTAAAAACGTCGTTGAAACTGCTACCAGACAGTCGAAAAATTCCGTTGGAGTCGTCGCTCTTGATCGAAACGGTGAATTTGGGGTTGCTTTTTCAGCTCCCAGAATGCCCTGGGCCTATTGCCGGTTGGGAGAATTGCGGTTCGGCGCAGAATCGGGAGAAAATTATAAAGAACTTTTGTAATTTTCGGGTGCGGGTTCGATCAAGCTGTTCGGCTCAGCTGGCTCCAGAGAAACCGATGCCAAAAAACGTTTTATGTACTACGGTAACGGAAATAAAGTACCTATCAGTATAACATGTTTCGAAATATACTGCTGTGATTTATCGAAGGTAATAACATGATCAAAAATCTTCTTGAGCAGCAGCGATGTAAGTGGATGCAGGTTCCCGGTACCTTCTGATCATCATTTCCATACAGAACACACAAACGATTAATACTCCGTATAAACTTGTCGAAAGTAGGTAAACAGGCGAGGGATATATCGGTGGTAAGAAATGTGAATAAATTAACGTGTACAGTGGAGTTCCAGCCAAAAAACTCAGCATCTCCAATAACGCTGTGAATGAGAAGACTTTGCCTGAAAGGAAAAAGAGAATCTATTATCAATAAATCGACGAATATTATTGTCTATGAAAATAAGAAAAGTTACCGATATCTTGGGGGGGCACAAATTTCGATATAACAGATCGAATAATAGGCGATACTATTCCGGCGAATATCTCAATGCCAGGCGAGAGATACATGTGCCAAGATTTCCAGGTTAACGATCTAGTGGCTGCACCACCAAGAGCTGTTACCAGACCTATACCGATCAGCAGAGTATCCGGTATTCCTGAGAGTGTCATAGTGGAATCAGTCAGCAGTTTATTTTCATTAAATCTCAGCTCGGATTTAGGATACCTTGTCAATTACCTGGAATGCTGAAACGTAGGGATACTAAGCACAAGCCGGTCGCACGCAGCACCGTCATCACAGCACAGAAATATGAATATTGTTGAACATCCCAGCCCAGTCTCGCTCTTGTGAATAGGAACTCGGTCGTTTCGTATCCTTTGTCTACCAGTTGGTTCAAAACTTGTGTGAAAATCGCCAGACAGATGACAGATCGATGGATGTCATTGCCCCCGACTGAGGACTTTCTGAAAATCTCCTTTCCCGGAAAAATTTTGTGAAGTCCCCGTATCGATTTCTGTAAAAACCGATCAGTTTCAGTCTTTAAATGATCAGCCGTTGGCAGGATGAGATAATTCCTGTGATTAGCACAATAACTTGCATTGGAAGTATCTTTGAGAGATTCAGGAACGCGGAAGTAGATGTAAAGCAGCGCCGTAGTACAGCAGATCGTTGCTGTTCTGAACACGTTGGCGTATCCATAATTTTTGTAAATGTAAGGCCCGATCAACGCGCCGAACAATTGTCCAGCGTAAGATGACACGTCTATGAGAGTCATTTGCACCATCCTGTCTTTGTCTGTTGTCGAGTCAGTCACGTAACAAGATAAAGCTAATCTGAAGGTCGCCATTCCGCCCAAAATGTTGGCCGGTATTAATGCCAATATCAAATACCAAGGACTGATGTTCCAATCGGACATGAAGGAGAGTATGGCGTACATTGATGTGAAGCCTGGAATGAAGACAAGATCGATATACCGTTGGTGTCAATTCCGTTCAAAGTCTCCATCCGACTTATTCCCATTCCAGTTTCCGCCAAAAACTGACAATAAAAACCTACCGCCAAAAACTGACAATAAAAGCGGCCTTCTTCCACCTCGGTCGCTCCAGGACCCAAAAACCAGGGAAAGTACTCCTGGCAGTATATTTTCGAGCAGAGTCTTCGTCATCACTATCGTACTCGCGTATGGTTCAGCTTTGACCTCCAAATCCGCGGCTTCTTGGCTACCGGAATTAGTGCGGAGCATCAAGCAATCGGTGGCGTTAAAATTGAGGGAAACTAAACACGTCCGGTAGATTATCAAGTCTGTAATTACAGCCTCTGTAAATTGGACAAATGTGAGTCAGTATAATGGGCTACTTGGTACGCAAGTCTCGAACAAGATCCGTGAACGGAATTTGGCGAATTGGTACAAAAATGATTGTTATTATTATTATTATTTTTTTATTCAAATTTCCGACGCTAAGTTGGCATTGGATATTTTGGTATGCGTTGATATTCGAAAACATGGGATATCTACCTGTGAGAACTCGTGACAGAGTTAATAACGCGATTGGAAAACCGAGGAGAAGGAAAAATCCGCGTTTTTTCACTGTCTCGATGATTTCTGTTCCCCCTGTCGTCATCTTGAGGTTTTTTTTTTGATGAATCGGTAGCTTCCTTATTGTTGAATCAGTTTTATTTTTCGTAGATTGAGGCTGAATATTTGAACACTTACAGACATTTGAGAAACGAAAAATGAAATTTCAGGACAGCCTGGAATAACCGTTATAATTAGTCACACATTCGACGTGGAACTACAGCGAAACCAATAGAGGTACAGGAAAAGTGTATTTTAGCTTTTTTACAGAGAATTCAATTGCCTTTATTTTTGATTATCATGTTTATCTCGATACGATCGACGGTTTCCGAAATATCATCGAAAAACTTGGCCACCGGGCCACTAAAATCGCTCGTATATAGCGTCACTCATTGATTCGAAAAGTGTTCAAAATCATCGGTGTTTATCCACCCGTGATAAAATTCCGAGCGAAACCGAACCGTTCACGATTATTATGCACTGCAGTTCGCACTTGCAGTGTCATACCGCGATTGGTATAACAGCACTAAGGGATTATGGTCTGAAAAACCGTGAAACAGACAGATGAATACTTTTCGTGCAGTAACTCGCGTAAGTCTGACTGTTACTGTTTGAGCTACTGATTTGTGTGCCGAGGTCTTGAGCGTTTAAATAATAAAGCCAATCAACAAAGACAAGGTATAAAAACACAGAAGAGAGAACACAGTATCGTAGAGATGTGAACACACACCTGCAGTGATAAGGAAATGAACTAATAATTAAGTTTTAATAAGATTAAATGCCATATATTTCGATTTTATGAAATTTTACAGTAGAATTTATACATATAGAATTCAGTTACATTTCTCCAATATGGTAGAACTATGTATAAGGCTTCGATTAACATCAAGTTGTTCCGTCAGTTTGATCCACATAAAATGGAACTATAGGCTGTGTGATAAGACACGTCAAACCAGCTCGGTAATACCTATAGTACCCGGATGGGAGAACATTTCCGTATTGCTTCTGTAGCAATAAATTCATAATACATATTTACTTGAAAAACTAGTATATTGTTCAAGATTTGCGTGTTTGCTTCAAACACCTAATGTATTTAATTACATGATGACTGACTGAATATTTGATATAAATTTGTCGTGACTCGTACGATTACAAATCCTCTTGAGAAGCAGCAATATAAGTTTGCGCAGCTCGGGACTTCGCAATCAGAATTTCCATACAAGTTACACAGAGTATTAATAATGCGGAAAAACAGATTGATAGCAAATAAACAGGCGAGGGATAGATCGGTGCTAAATAATTCGAATAAATTAATGTGTATATCGGAGTCCCAGTCAACAAACTCAGTATCTTTAATAATGCCGTCAATGAGAACACTTTACCTGAAAGTAAAAAAATTTATTTATAGCATGATAAACGGTGAGTACCTCTACACTCAATCAATCGACGTAATTTAGCCAGGTGAAGGTCAAACTTACCAATATCTTCTCCAGGTACGAATTTCGATATGATCGATCGCATAATAGGTATCGTTATTCCGCCGAATATTTCAATGCACACTGCAAGATACAAGTGCCAGGATAGCCATGTTAAAGATCTTGTTACCGCACCACACAGAGCTGATACCAGACCGATGATAATCAGCAATTCATCTGGAATTTCTGAGAATACTGTGAAATTGATTGGTTAGTGACATGAGAAGATTTCTGCGCAAGTTTAAGGAAGTTTTTGATCAAAATTTGGTCTCAAATGACCAATTGTTCAATTGCGAATTGGAGATTTTGAGATATTCTCATATCGACGTAATGGTGTAACTTGAAATCAGTCAATGACCTGAGACGTGGCTACGTAATGAGACTATGCACAAGCCTGTGACACGTAGTGCAGTGCTAGCAGCATCGGAATAAGAATAGTGCTGGACATCCCAGCCCAAGCGCGCTCTTGTGAATAGAAATTCTGTCGTTAAGTATCCCTTGGTTATCAATACATTCATTGTACTAGTAAAAATCGCAAGATAGATTACAGATCGGTGAAAGCTTGCTCGCTCCACTGAGGACAATCAATCCAACGTCGTGATCGGTACTGACTTACCATGGAGGAATTTTTATAAATAATAAATAAATAATGATAGATATTATGAAACAAGTCGAATCTTGGTGCTCTCGCATATAATGGATCAAAATCGATCCTATTTCCGATCCAATTCCAGTGAAATTCAATGTGTCATTCAAGATGACACGGATCTAGAGAGCAATAGGATGGGTGGTTCAGTTTTACATGAATATATTTTCAATATAATACAAAATGCTTAATTTCAATGGAAGTTTAACGGTTCATTGACTGCTTGTGAAAGACGATGAATACATGTCACAAATCTTGTCTTAATCACTATCACAAATCCTCCTGTGCAGCAGCTGTGTAAACTGGTGGCTGTCGAGACTTTCTGATCACAATTTCTATGCACATTACGCAGAGTATTAACAATACATCAAAGCTGACAGAGACTAGATAAACCGGGGATGGATAGATCGGAGGTAAGTAATGAGAGTAAATCAATAAGTACAACGGAGTACCACCCAGCAAACTAAGTATCTCCAGTAGCGCCCCGAATGAAAAGACTTTACCTGTAAGAAAGAAAATTAATTAATGGGTTGATTAACGGTGAGAAAATTCATTCGATCAGCAAAATTTTATCAAGGCAAACGTCAGACTTACCGATATCTTTAGCAGGTACGAATTTCGATATGATAGATCGGATGGCGGGCTCCGTGATACCGCGAAACATTTCCATACAAACCGCGAGATACATGTGCCAGGATTGATGTACCAAGGATCTTGTGAGCGCGGAACCCATGGCTGATACCAGACCTATCCCAGCCAACAAAGTATCCGGAACTCCTGAGAATCCAATAAAATAGATCGTTTCGGAATATGAAAAAAAATTGTACGAATGGATTCAGCCAAAAGGCGAAGCTTTTGGTAACAAGCTTTTTTTTTTTGAACCCGAAGTGGGACTTGGCTCAAAAGCTCATTGGGACACTTTTACGACGAGAACAAGATCTTGTGAAAATTTCATCCAAATCGGTTCAGCGGTTCGTCTG
The DNA here is from genome assembly GCA_949628255.1 of Macrophya alboannulata. NCBI lineage: Eukaryota > Metazoa > Arthropoda > Insecta > Hymenoptera > Tenthredinidae > Macrophya > Macrophya alboannulata. Next base: position 25,748,137 of record OX451207.1, on the reverse strand, counting down.
GAACCCTGTTCACGAGAAACTGACGCTCACATACATTAGTTTTCGAAAGTACTCGAAGGCTTTTCTTCGAGTGCCAATAAACCGGGCTTCCTAGTTGGTCTTAGGCATTTTTTCCAATCCGAAGGCATTCCGTTTACTAGCGACTGTTCGAACTTGTTTGGATAAAATTTTGCAAGCGTACCAACATCGAAGTGTAATTTGGATTCGGTCAGTCACCTGAAAGGAGGCTACGTAGCGATACCGCGCACAAGCCTATGATGCGCAATCCATTACTAGTGGCATAGAAGTAAGAATACAGCTGGACATTCCAGCCCAACCGTGCTCTTGTGAATAAAAATTCAGTCGCCCCGTTACCGTAGATAACCAATCGATTCAAAGGAAGAGTAAATATCGCGAGACATATCACGTATCGATGAAGCCTTTCTCCCTTGATCCCCGACGAAGTATTTTTGAAAATCTCTTTACCCAACGAGATTTTGTGAAGTCCACGTACCGATTTCTGCAAAAGTGATTAAATGTCACAGGACATTTGTATATCGCATGTGTACAATTTTTGACCAACATTCAGCGGATTGTTTACCTTAGAGGTGTCTTTCACTGATTCAGGAATTCGAAAATAGGTGTAACCAACTGCAAAAGCGCAACAGACCGCCGACGTTCTCAAGGCATTAGCGTAGCCACAGTATTTGTAAATTAACGGTCCAGTCAATGTCCCCATCACTTCTCCCATGTGAAGCAACGCTTCCAGTAGATTGAATTGTACTCTTCGGTCTTTTTCCGTTGTTGTATCAGTCAGGTAACACATCGATGTTAACACCGCGGTACATGAGCCTCCCGAAGCGATCGACGGGATCCAAGCAAACATCAAATACCAGGGACTGATGTTCCAAGTACTCACGAAGGAAAGAATTACGAACTTTAACATGAAACCTGCAATACGAGTTTGAGTTTGAGCATACATTCGCAATTATGTCTAAGCTGATCAGAAATTTGTTTGGGAATCAGTTTCTCTGTTGCGATGTGTGATACACTTATGACACCGCAATAGATGATGTCATGTTGCATCAGGTGAACCACTCGAAATGGAGAACTCACCACTGTAAGTTGCCAATAGAAGAGGCCTTCTTCCACCTCGATCGCTCCAAGGCCCGAGAAACAGGTAAAGCACTCGAGGCAGCACATTTTCGAGCAGAGTCTTAGTCATGACGATCGTGCTCGCGTATGGTTCGACTTTTGCCTCCAAATCCATCGCTTCTGGGGTACCGGAATTGGTGCGAAGCATCATGCACTCGGTGGCATTGATGTTTAAGGAAATGAGACAGGTTCGATAGACTATCAAGTCGGTGAGAATGGCGTCTGTGAATTTCGAAAATAGTATTATACAGTGAATTGGATTTTCTTTCGATTCACTATGCGCGGATTTGATTGATTGAGTAGGTATTCTACCTGGCAGAATGTCTGAAAAGACTAGTAATGCGATTGGAGGTCCCAGGAGGAAGAGACGTCCACGTCTTTTCACTGTCTCGGTGATTTCGTTTTCTCCTGACATCGTTTTTGACTTTCTGTGAATCACTGTTTCTGTGTCAAACGAACCGGAAGCTGGACAGGACTATCACCGTTTTAGCCAAAACTTTCTAGATCTTATAGGGATACTTCAGCGCATTGGAATCACCCATATAATATAACGTCACTCATTGATTAAAAAAGTGTTCAAAATCATCGGTTTTTATTCACTCGCGATAAAATTTTGAGCAGAACTGAACCGTTTACAACTATTTACAGTTCCACTTGCGGCGACATACCGCGATTGGTATAACAGCAGTAAGGGATTATGGTCTGTCATCTTTAGACCGTGAAACAGACAGATGAATACTTTCTGTGCAGTATCTCGCGCACGTTTGATTGTTACTGTTTGAGCTACTGATCTGTGTGCCGAGGTCTTAAGGATTTAAATAATAAAACCAATCAACAAAGACAAGATATGAAGACAAAACACTGTATAGGGATGTGTGAAAACATACCTGTGATAAGGCAATGAACTAATAATGATCTTGTCATGAGATTGAACGCCGTATATTTAGATTTTATGATATTTTACAATCGAATTACTCAAAATTCAGTTACATTTCTTCAATATGGTAAAAATATGTGTCAGGCTTCGATTATCATCGAGGTATTTCGGTTAGTTCGATTTGTATAAAACGAAACTATAGGCTGGGTATGGAAACCCGTCAACCCGGCTCAGTAATACCCGTAATACCTGACTGAGAAAAAATTTCCATCGTGCTTGTGTAGTAATAAATTCATAATCAAGAGACTCGGTAGAGTCTCGCGCCAAGTACATTAAAAAAAGTTTTTCCTACATATATTTATACATATAAATATATATCTACTCTGAAGACTAGTATGTATACATCGTTCGAGTGTTGCGCGTTTGCTTCAAACGCCTAATGTATTTAATTACAATGGCAAACTGAACATTTGACATAAATTTGTCGTGACATATACGATTACAAATCCTCTTGAGCGGCAGCAATATAAGTTGGCGACTCTCGAGATTTCTTTATCAGAATTTGCATACAGGTTGCGCAAAGTATTAATAATGCGTAAAAACAGATTGATAGCAGATAAACAGGCGAGGGATAGATCGGTGGTAAATAATTCGAATAAATTAACGTGTATAATGGAGTCCCAGTCAACAAACTCAGTATCTCCAATAATGCCGTCAATGAGAACACTTTACCTGAAAGTAAAAAAATTTATTTATGGCATCATAAACGGTGAATATCTGTACACTCAATCAATCGACGTAATTTAGCCAGGTGAAGGTCAAACTTACCAATATCTTCTGTAGGTACCAATTTCGATATGACCGATCGCATAATAGGTATCGTTATTCCGCCGAATATTTCAATGCACACTGCAAGATACATGTGCCAGGATAGCCATGTTAAAGATCTCGTTACCGCTCCACACAGAGCTGATACCAGACCGACGATAATCAGCAATTCATCTGGAATTTCTGAGAATACTGTAAAATTGATTCGTTAGTGACATGAGAAGATTTATGCGCAAGTTGAAGGAAGTTTTTGATCAAAATTTGGTCTCAAATGACCAATTGTTCAATTGCGAATTAGAGATTTATAGATATTCTCATATCAACATAATGGTGTAACTTAAAATCAGTTAATTACCTGAGACGTGGCTACGTAATGAGACTATGCACAAGCCTGTGACACGTAGTGCAGTGCTAGCAGCATTGAAATAGGAATAGTGCTGGACATCCCAGCCCAAACGCGCTCTCGTGAATAGAAATTCTGTCGTTAAGTATCCTTTGGTTATCAATACGGTCATTGTACTAGTAAAAATCGCAAGATAGATTACAGATCGATGATAGCTTGCTCGTTCCACCGAGGACTGACCACCAAGATCTGTTCCGAACGAGATTTTGCAGAGTCCATGTAATGATTTCTGTGGAAGTAAAATTGTACGAAATGTTATCATGCGTAGCTCTTAAGGCGCTTTCATTGCAGACATAACAGCTAATATAAAACCATATATTATTAATTTAGAAACGATCTGAGATAACAAACTGTAAAAATTGGTAAGTAAGTCGAAAACGTAGTTGAAAACATGATCAAACATTTTAGACAATTTATCCAACGACTCGATCGGTACTGACTTACCATGGAGGCATTTTTCACTGATTCAGGAATCAAAAAATACGTGTAAACTGCTGCTAAAGTGCAGCACAATGCCGCCAATCTGAACGTGTTCGCGTAGCCATAATTTTCGTAAATTAAAGGCCCGACAAACGCGCCTAGCACTTTTGCTGTGTAACCTGCTGCCTCCAGACGAGTCAATTGCACCATTCTGTCTTTTTTTGCTGTTGTGTCAGTTATGTAACAAGACAAGGCTAATCTTATGGTACAAGATCCGCCGAAAAATTTTAATGGAATCATTGCATATACCAAATACCAAGGACTGACGTTCCAATCACTCAAAAACGAGACCATGGCGAACTTTGATGCAAAACCTGCAATAAGGGTGAGGTTAAAGTACTTCATTGCGTTCAGAGTCTGAATTTCAAGATATGTTCCAGTAAAGACTTCATTTGACAGTTGGATCTTCATAATTACATGTATGCACGTCAAAGACTTGATTAAAGATCGGTATCTGTCCGTCGGCATTTCTTTGCTTGAATTGCTTTAGTCTCAATTTGTCTTTTTGCAGAAAATAAATGCACAGATCCATGCGATACAGTTATCACAAGAAAATGGATCATATTTTCATTAATTGTCACTCGACTATTCAGGGACTAACTAGCAGAGATATCAAGCTGTGTTCGACGACGGCTTAAAATGGATTACTCACCGCTAAAAGTAGCCAATAAAAGTGGTTTTCTTCCACCTCGGTCGCTCCATGGACCAAGAAACACAGAAAGTACTCCTGGCACTAAACTTTCGATCAAACTTATCGTCATCACTATCGTACTCGCGTATGGTTCAACTTTGGCTTCCAAATCCATTGCTGCTGGGGTACCGGAATTAGTCCGAAGCATCATGCAATCCGTTGCGTTGATATTCAGGGAAACTAGACACGTTCTATAGACTATCAAGTCCGTGAGGACAGCAGCTGTGAATCGGATGAATGTTGTTCGGTATAATTCAATAAATAATTGCCGTTTTGACAATTCTCAAATACTTCAGATTCAATTATCATAAAAGTACGATACTACTGCCATATTTTTTTTTTCCTTGTATCATGTTCTGAGCAACGATTCCAGAGATAATAATAAACATGATCGTGTCGTTTTCTTTTACTAGACGAGTTTTCTGTAATAGTGAACTTGAGCCAAAACTCAAACGAAAAGATCAATTGATTTCTGTGAAGTTTAGGGAAAAAAAATCAGGAAACTGATTGACCTGTGGGCCAACCCTAAAACTTCCCGCTATGTGTTAAATACGTTACAACAAATTGATACTATTGTATTTATAATACATTGAGAAAGGTCATAAGTGTAGTTAGTTTTCCGTATATAAATTTTTTCCCGTATAATTTTTAATCAAAAATCGAGTTTTTTCAAATGTCAACATTTCAAGGTTTTGGGGAGTTATATTCAATGTCAGAAGATATCGTTCAGTCTCAATTAGATTTAAGTCCTGGTATACCTTTTCGATCGCCGCAAGAATCATTCAAATCGGTTAATTCGTTCCAAAGGTATCATACGACAAAAATTTTACACACACACGCACACACATACGGACGTCCACCAACAACTAGGAGGTCCTTTCTAGGACCTCAAAACGTCGACATCTGATGAAAACTCGGTTTTCAAAAATCGGACCGAAATCAATAACTTCCCTTCTTATATGAAAATTTTCAATTTTTATAGCGGGAAGTTAAAAAGAAATTTTCGTCGTGCAATATCTTTTAAACTAACCGGTCGATTTTGATGAATCTTGCGGCAATCGAAAGGGCTATCCAAGACTTAAATGTGATTAAGTTTTGAGACTAATCGCACGAACAGTTTAGGATTTATGCGCTAAGAATATGAAAAAAAAAAAATTTCAATTGTTATTCTCCGAATAACTTTGAAACTACTTAACCGATCGACTCCAGAATCTTATCAGATCATAAGTCTTGATAAACCCTTTCGATCACCGTAAGAACCATTCCAATCGGTCGATTCGTTCTAAAGATATCGTACGACGAAAATTTGTTTACACACACACACACGTACGGACGTCTGTCCAAAAATAGTCAGAATAGTTTCCTAGGACCCCAAAACGTCGAGATTTGATGAAAACTCGATTTTCGAAAATCGGACCGAAACCAATAACTTCCTTTTTTTTTGGAAAAATTTCAATTTTCACAGCGGGAAGTTAAAAATATGAATGGGAATGTGCATATTGCTTTGTGAACATATTCGAACCAACATTATTCACTTGGATATTGTTATCTAATACACAAACAACTCGATCACAGTACCAAATAAAACTTGCCAGAAGTATGTGTACGATACTTGAATCCTAATTATTTTTAGAATTCTTAGAATAGCACAAAATTTTAGTATTGAAGATTTCATACGCTGATTGTTAATAATTAATAAAATAGATTTTCTTTACTTGATAGAACGTCCGAAAAAATGAATAATGCCGTTGGAAGTCCGAGAAGAAGGAAAGGTTCCCATTTTTTCACTGTCTCCGTATTTTCAATTTTTTCCGTCATCGTGTTAAATTTTTTTTTTTGAATCAGTCCTCCTCACTTCTGATTCACTTTTCAATTTTATCCTCGATGTTGAACTACCGATCTTGACACTATTTCCACCAGCGAATGAATTGCATGAAGTTTTATAACGTTTTCGCATTCCATAAGAATCGCAATTAACATCGATTCTCAATCGTCGAATGGCTGCAGGAGCAGAGGCTGAAGAGATGGTAATTGCAGGATAACAACTCAACTAATGCTATGCTAATAAACTTGCTTACATAAAAACAAATGTCAAGCAAGTCTTCGACGATCGAAACTGATCCGATACAAAATTATATAACAGAAGCGAGGGCTTAGAGATTTTCAATGGATCCATCGAGCAAACCGGATTTGCAACTGTAAAAATGAAAAAATCAGAATTGAAACCGGAAGGACTTAATGTTATATAGCGGGAAGTTTAAATTTGGAATTATTAAGATCTTCTACAGTAACAAAGATTATTTCATTAAACGTATTTTTACAATTTTACATGCAATAGTCCTTGCCTCGACTATTTGAAATTCTTGGAGACCGTATAGATAATTAACTCCGCCACTGAACAGCCTAACCGGAGGTTCAGGGAAAACTGTAGTACTGGGTCATACGCAGATGACTCCTTAACATATGATGTATTAATGGACATAAGACTCGCGTCAGAAGCGAGGATTTTAGTTTTCGTCTATGAAGAAAAATAATGAGAGCGGTCCTTTTTCTGTTTGAATAAGAAAATCGAACAACGGGATGCCATTATTTGTGGTCAGGGTTCATCTCAATTATCCTCTACTTATCTAGACTAAATACTAATATATTCTATTTGAAGGGTAACAAACGTTTCCTTATCTTTATCGAGACTTAATACTAATACAGAATATTCGAGGAGTGCACGAGTGCATAACAACACTCGTAATAAACTGCACAATGAACTGTGAGCAGTACTGGTTCGGTAATCATTCGATTCCTGGTCCGTCCAAAAATCATTTTTTCGAAATTTTAACACACTTGTTCCGCCTTGATTGTAACCACTACATCACAAATGCTCTTGAGCAGTAGCTTTATGAGTATGCGGTTCCCGGGACTTTCTGATCAGCACTTCGATACTAATAACACAAATTATTAAAAAAACGTAAAGACTGATCGAAAGCAGATAAACCGGTGCCGGATAGATGGGCGGTAAATAACGAGAATAAATTAATGTGTACAGTGGGGCTCCGACCAACGGACTGAGTATCTCCAGCAACGCTATGAGCGTGAAAACTTTACCTGAAACAAAAGAAAAATAAACTACAAATCGGAAAATTTGTTCTTGGTTTAAAAAACTGTTGGCACATCAATTTCACGGAACAATTCCTCAAGGCAGACGCTTTGAACTCACCAACTTCTTGCTTAGGTACGACCGTCGATATTACAGATCGAACAATAGGCGCCATTATTTCTGTGAACAATCCAATGCACACCGAGAGATACATGTGCCATGATTCCCATGCTAAGGATTTTGTTGCTGCAGCACCAAGAGATGACAGAAGACCTAGACCAGCTAAAAATGTGTTTGGAACTCCTGGAATTTTTTTAGTATCGTTTTCGTTCGGCACATTTCTTTTTGGATTCGAGAAAAAGTTCGATTTTCAACTCAAGATTCTCTGAACTCACCTGAGATATGACTTCGTAGCATGACTCCGCACAATCCGACTAGACGTAGCACAGCATCAGAAGCAGTGAAGTAAGAATACTGTTGAACATTCCAGCTCAGTCTCGTCCTTGTGAATAGAAATTCTATGGTATTAACGTCGCCCTTGTAAATCATAGAGTTCACAGTAATGGTGAAAGTCGCAAGCCAGATGACAGACCGACCGAAGCCTTCTCTCTTCTTCGAAGAGCTTTTTGCAAGTTCTTTGATCAGCGTGAATTTGAAAAGTCCGCGTAATGATTGCTGAAAAAATTTTACCAATTTGCGTAAAACTGATGATACGGAACCGGGCATCGTTTACTTTTTGGTGGACTCACTTTGGAAGCGTCTTTCACTGTTTCGGGAATGAAAAAGAGGGTGTAAAGCAGTGCTGATGTACAACAGACTGTTGCTATTGCGAATATGCTTGTGTAGCCGTATTTCTCGTAAATCCAAGGCCCCCCAAAACCGCCCAGTAAATTTCCAACGCACATTGACATCTCTAGTAAAGTCAGATGCACTGTTTTTTCTGCGTCTTCCGTTGTGTCAGATACAAAACACACTGCGGCTAATTTTTTTGTACACAATCCACCGACGATGTTCGTCGGTATCAACGCGATCATCAAATACCAAGGACTTATGATCCAATTCGACATCAATGAGAGCATCAAAAACTGTAATGTGAAACCTGAAAAAAATGTGAAATCGAGGAGTTAATCCCCTCCAAAGACTCAGAAGGTTTTTTCGGGTTTCACAGATTTTATCGGGACCTTGGAGAGCTCCTGACTTCAAGAAGACGATTGGAAATTTCATGGGACTTATTGACATGGCACGTGACTTAAAAGACTTCAAAGATTCTAAAAGATTTCGTGAGATTTCATGACATCTCACATGGATTTTTTAATACTTTATGGAACTTCATGGGGAAACTTCGTAGGTTTTCAGGTACTTTAACAGTCCAATTCAACCACTCGAGGTCTTGCTTTTTGCAGACAGCAATTCTACATCTTATGAATGTAGGGATCGGTAAAAAAAATTCTTGTGAAAAGTTACGGTCAATTATCCGAGATTTCCAATATTTAAGCCATTAATTTGCAAATAACTTGGCCAACACGAAATTGTGAAAAAATTCCCTCGTTCACATGATGAGGATTTCTTTTCTGCACAAAATGAGCCCTCAACGACCTTAATCGGAACAACGATGTGCCTAAAACCTTACGACAAAGGTTTTCAAAGAAGAATTTTTTTTTGATGTGAAATAAATTCTAGCTGACAAATCAAAGCATTTTGGAGTACTCCAAATTTCCCGAACCAAGCTGTAGATACTGGTCCCCTTAAATAAATTTTCGGATGCTTGGACTTTCCGAGTTTTTAGCTGTCTGCCTTTCGATCTTTCCCAATTTCAATATCCTAAACTTCAACGTTCCTAAAATATCTTAATCGTCTTAAATGAATTCCCAATTTTGATTGTTCGGAATTTTCGAGCTTGGAACATCAATCTAGTCCCAGCTGAAAAACCCACCACTCAAAGCTGCCAATAGAAGCGGTTTTCTTCCCCCTCGATCGCTCCAAGGTCCAAGAAACAGGGCTATCACAGCTGGCAGTAAACTTTCTATCAAAGTCTTCGTCATCACGATCACACTTGCGTATGGTTCAACTCTGGCCTCCAAATCCACAGCTTCCGGACTACTAGAATTGGCGCGAAGCACCACGCAATCCGTTGCAGTATTGTTTAAGGAAACTATACACGACCGGTATACAATCAAATCCGTAAGGATAGTGCCTGTGAATTGTCGAATGCTTTACGCTATAATTTGCACAGTAAATTACCGCAAAATAAGCTAATTATCAAGCTCCGCAATCTCTCATATGGAAAGACGATCAAGAACGCAAGATTCCTACCTGTTAAAGCTCGTGCGAAATATAGCAATGCGGTTGAAGGTCCGAGAAGGAAGAAACATCCTGGTTTTTTCATCCTATATTTTTATATCCGGTATTCGGTTTTTATATTTTTCAATTCACCGCAGAAATTATCTTCATTTTATCACAGAATCAAAAGAATCAAAAGTTTCAAGACGATTTGGGTACCCGAAATTTCATTTTCACTTCAAATCTTTTTGTTTTTTGTTTTTTTACACCGAAATCACTCAGCGAAGAAATCTAAGTAAAAATCCAATAGCAACGAACAACGAGCATTGAAGAACCGATATGATGTGTTGATTAATCCAAACTTTATTTGATCTGAAATATACGCATGTTAAAATTTTACCGAGTCTCTAAATAATCAAACGATTCAGGACACAGATGAACACTTGCGAGCTGTTGGGGGGAAAATATAGTAACGTGTGAAAGAAGGTGAGTTCAAACTATTCTGCGATTTGAACCCGGATCTCGTACTGTGTTTGATTAATTGATACAAGCTGTGACAACAAACTGAAAACAGATACGGCTATAATGCTGTTATGATATTGTGCCGATACACTCATCGCCTTTTGTCTCAAGACATTAGATCCAAGATTCACCGGCAGTGGTATAGGAAAGAATATTTCATTTTTTGTTTCTTTCTATTCTTTGAAATCTGATAATTCTCATTTGAGTCCCCAATTTTTTAATCTATGAAAAATTTTAATGATCTGAATCTGACTTTGTGTGAAAGTGGTTTCAGTCGAATTCCATAAAACTGGAGTATCTTGCATTTCAAATCACGCTGATTAAAAGTCTCCATGGGCCAAACCCCCTAAGGTGAAGTGATAAAATCAATTAATGATTGTATTATGTATAAGGAACGTATTAGTATGGAAATATCCTGAAGATTATAAGTATGCCGTTTTTTCGGCGTAGTCAGTTGGTAGATTATGCCACTGCAGTGGTATTAACCGTTTTGTGGGTAAAAATATGGAAAAAAAAAAAATAAAATAACACTATTTAATTTGAACTTTGAGTTTAGATATATTAGATAAAAATCTATGACCGTAATAATAACGGTATAAGAATGGAGCAGAATATTAGAAGTGATTACAAACTCGTTATAGTTTGTTCTGATTCTGTAATTTCAGATTTCGGTATAAAGTCACGTCATACATGATTATTAGGGTCCCTAACGGTAATGAAAACGGTACAAGAACGAAGAGAACAAAATCTTCTGAGTCAGGATCACGAATTCAAAAAAGAATTAAAAAAAAAAAACTAAGACAATGTAAATACTCATTTTGGACACTTCAAAATTTCCTTTTTCGATTAAATATTTATAAAGGTCTATAAAGGTATATCACGCGAATGAAACAAGGTGTCTAAAGTGTACCTGGAGTCAAACTGTAATTAATATTAATTTTATTCAAAATTTACACACTGGCGTAATTATTATAGCGAAAGATATAGATTTGTAAGAAACAGTCTTTGTCAAATATTTGGCAACAGATGTTATATGAGAAATCAAATAACAACATGTCCGGAAAAAATCTCCATTGTAGGGTAAGTAACGACGGATGTACATACATACCTACTGCAATATGATTCCAACGTTGGGCGCCGGTTAAATTTAACTCTGGGTGTCAACGAAGGGTTGAAAACAATCGAAGCTTTTCAACCACCTGGGATTGGTATAACTCATACAACAATTGTGTATACGTATATAGGTAGTTGTGGTCGATTCGCTTTACTCGCTGGGCATCACTCTGCTGCCTGCTTTGAAAGTGTAGCAACAAGTCTATATATGCACAAGACGTGCACCCTGAAGATTGAAAATTGGGAACAAGCCTTGACTTACTACCATTTGTTTTTCTCTTTTGACATTTATGACGGTTGATTCTCGGAATGTGTTTAGACAGCTGTATGTCAAATTATATTGTGCATGTATGTTGTACAATCAAATATGGTCTCTCAATCGACCCAATTCGTATCGCGAAACTGATATTTGAATATGAGACCTTATAGTAGTTTCATATAAACTGATAGTCTGCGTCCATCAGGTAATATAAAAGCACAAATCAGCGTCAGTTGCTCAATGGAAACAGCTGTGAAATTATTCGGGTTTTAAAACATTTCTTTCAGATTTATATCTCATTATGAAGAAGAAGAGATTCTTTGGTGATTTTATTACACCGAATAGTGTCCGTATAATTATTCTGTAGATTTCATGAAAGTTAAATGTCGATTTTAACTATGGAATTAGCCCTGAATTTTGTTGTATATGAAAATGTTCATTCAGGGAAGAATTAAGTCAGTAGAAATTTACATCACTGAGTTAAAAGCATTTTGGGATTGATTTATTGGTGGAATGAAGAATACACAATTTGAATGAACTCTGATCGGATTTTTTTTTTTTATACACATGTATGAATATGATAATGACAGTCGTGAAATAGAACATAAATAATATCAGTAACGATTATAGTGAAATCCTTAGTTTCTTCAGGCCCGTGTATTCATCAGGAAGTATTCATGAAGTTTAGTATTCATTCCTTACGAAATTCAGGGCTCAGTAGGTAGGTGCTTTCGGCTACTCCGGCGAGTTTTTCGGCCATCATTTTTCCAGTATTTTGAACCATTTGAAAAAAATTACCTTCACGATTTTTTAACAACAAGTGCGGATGACCAAATTCCTGTATTCAGAACAATAAATGAATCAGATTAAAAATGCTTGATTTGTATTCATACGGTTCCTGGATTGTGATTACTCATTTTATACAATACTCGCCACTATACAGCCATCCTTCATGACTAAAACTCGATCACTGTCCATTATCGTGTTCAGTCGATGAGCTATCGTCAGCACAGTGCGATCGGCAAATCTTCGTCTTATTGTGTTCTGAATCAGGGCGTCAGTGCTGTGAAATGAAAATCGGATTTTGTCGTTAATCAATTGAAAAAACCCGTTGAACTTTATCTGCGAGATCAGGAAATGCGAAAATATCGACCAATCAAATGCTCAACCAAAAATATAAAGACAATTAACACGATCCACACTGACCCATGATCAACATTCGCGGTAGCTTCGTCGAGCACGAGTAACCGATTGTTTCTGAGAATGGCTCTGGCCAAGCAGATGAGTTGGCGTTGTCCAACGCTGAAGTTTGCTCCACCTCCATCAACTTGAAAGTCAAGGGAAGGAAGAACATCGGCAAGTTCAACTTCCCGGAGGCTGTCCCAAAGCTCTGCGTCCGAGTACTCTTCGAAGGGGTCCAAGTTGTAGCGCAAACTCGCCGAGAACAAAATTGGCTCCTGGGGGATGATCGAGATGTGGGGACGCAGCTCGTGCAACCCTATCGACTTCGTGTCAATCCCATCCAATATTATTTCACCCTCGAGCCCGTCTCCGGTCAAACGAAACAGCGCATAGATGAGCGAGGATTTGCCAGCCCCAGTTCTTCCCACTATGCCAACCTTCCATCCCGAATGTATGATCAGATTCAGACTCTGTGATTCAATGAAAACGGAACAGGGATGCAATAAATGATCATTTGAGTGAAATACTGATCAATTTACCTTCAATATTGGTGGTTTGTTGTCGGCGTATCTCATGGTAACATCCTTGAAGACTAAGGCACCGTTAGGAGGCCACGTACATGGCGGAGGGTTTTGACTGGTAAGAGATCCTTCTCTCGGTAAGTTGGTGTATTGAATGAGTCTTTCCACGGAGCTCATATGTGAGATTGCTCTGACACACTGTCTAACTCCGAACTGAATCTCACCAGTCAACGTCAGGGATTGGAAAATAGCAAGCCCCACAAATCCTGGGAGAGTTGTTCCTGTAAATCACGCTGATAAAGTTCTATGCTTAATCACTCCTTACAATCAAATATCCCGCTATCCAAGACTGAAAGATCGAATAGTACCAACCATCATCCATCAAGATGAACGAGAAACAAATGCAAGCTGTGAAAGAACACAAAATAAGATCGACGAGTAACCCAAGGGCAGCTGCAGTAGCAAGAGAAAGGTACCAGGCACCAGTATGAGCATCTTGATGACGGTCGAATCCTCTTCGTAGCAATTCTATTGCCAGAGCACCTCGGCTCCGTATAGTTGGTAACCCATCCAGAGTTGAACTGACGTGCGAAAATACAGGACTCTTTGCTAAAATTGTCGACACATTAGTTGATAAATCTTTCCATGGTATTATCTCTTGTCAGCTCTCATTTAAGATCAATTATAAATGAGGTGTCTATTTGTACTACCTGCACTTACTAATGCCTTCAAGTCGCATCACATCCTGGGCAGTCTTGAGATAGTAAGTACTAAGGACGTATAAAATTGCAACGATAATAACCGCGGGAAGGATCATCACGTAGTTAACTAAGATCACTACCGTGATAATTGCTATCAACATGAGCATGATCTGAAGTGCGTCCAGCGTCGCTTCGGGCAATTGCTCATCCATCACGCCAACGTCCTTCGAAAATCGGTTTAGAATTCTCCCTGAAAATATGTTAGCTCAAAACGCCGAAACAGTTTAGAAGTGTACCGTTTGGCAGACGTGGTGAAGAGAAAGATGGCGTTATGACAACGAGTTGGAGAGAGCCATGAAAATGCCCGATAGTTGAGGATCAAAGATGCCTAGTTGAGGTTTTTGCAGATACAGGATTAAATCTTCGATGGGGCAAGGATTGACCGTATATTGCATTTGCTGGTTACTATTCATATCACTTTAAATATTGAACCTACCAGCTGGATTGGTGTTGAAGAATCTCATGGGAGCGTGCAACAGGTTAGCAAACATCGATTTGTGTATGTTTCGACTGGCGTTAAGGCACATCCTCATGAACAGCATGCACTGGAGTAGCATCAAGAGAAAACAACCGATAATGCAAATTGTGTAGATGTATATTCCTGAGTTTGGACGGAGCAGTCCATGTTCATCAAACCACTGCCATTCGGTCAAATACATCCCTTGATGGTTGCCTTCGGTTTCATTGCAATAGCTCATGTTATTAACAGCATACTTGTTTATTTGTGACGCGACTCTGAGGGTGTCTTGGTTGGTCCAGTAGGTAACCCAGTAATCAGTGCTACTGGCTGCTATTTGTACAGCTATGAAAGCTGCCACGAGAAGAGTCAGCGAGCACAGATTACCACTTGCCGAAATGTAGCTCCAATATACTTTTTTCGAAATATTTCCTGTTGCTATTTCCTCCTTTCTGATGTCTCTTAATCCTTCGGTACCTTCATTGACTTCCTGTGGCTGATCATTGTCATGTGCTAGTACATCAGAAGTCTGAAAGAATTCCTGAATACTGAAATTTAAGTGCAGCTCCTTGCTTAGTAGTCTATACTGAATCGTCGTAACTGATGATTCACATTTTGTGTCAAATAGCCAGAACATGTAGATAACTGAAGTCATGTCGCAAGGAGAAGTGTTCGAACATTTACTTTGATGAGAATAATTTTAATCTTGGATTGGGATATCAATTATCCAAACAAATAAAGCTTTGGCCATCAAGTTTAGATTATCTCTCTGGGTTTCTCTATTCTGTGTACTGATTTACTGAAACTACCTTGCACTCCATTTTGTCGTAGGTTTCCTCGGTATTTTCGATTTCCTTAGGGTTCTCGGAACGTAAAATCCGGAATGTAGAGATGGCTACTTCTTCGTAGGTGCCTTGAACTTCCACGGTACCCTGGAATTATTCAACACCAAGGTAACAGCCTTATTTTATCAATGGCGATATTTTATTTCCAGACTGCAGCAGGATCCACATTATGATTTGAAACTTAGTCCGGCTTACGCGATTCATAACGACGATGTGATCTGTCTGCTGAAGATATTGCAGCTGGTGAGTGACGAGGATACGGGTTCTGCCTTTCAGAAATCCAGTGATGCACTCTTCGAACAGGTGACGACCCACGCGAGGATCCACTGCGCTGAGAGGATCGTCGAACAAGTAAACATCTGCATCTCTGTAAACGGCTCTGGCCAAATTAACGCGAGCTTTCTGGCCTCCTGATAAAGCTGCTCCTCTTTCCCCAACAAAGGTCAAGTCGCCGTGAGGCAGCTGCTTAAAGTCTTCGAGCAGCGCACAAACTCTCGTCACCTATGGACAGTGGTTTTGATATACATCCAAGTTAGATCTTAGATATCATTTCCTGAGTTTACTATGTTTCTCTTTGTATCGTTTCTCGTGTACCTCTTTGTATCGTTTCTCGTCGTACGGCTGGCCGAAAAGAATATTCTCGCGTATGGAGCCGGAGAAAATCCAGGGATCTTGGCTGGTGTAGGAGATGCGAGTATCTCGACTGTCGATTTTAGTCTCACAGTTTGCACCGGTGAACAACGACAGTCTTCCACTTCCCACTGGCAATTCGCCAAGCAAAAGGTTGAGCAGAGCTGATTTTCCGGAGCCAACGGGCCCCACAATAGCACACAACGACTGATTCTTTACTATCATTGAAACATCGTACAGGGTTGGTAGTAGCCGACCATGAACCCAGGTCGCTGAGACTTTGACCATTTCAATCCCAACTCCGTGATCAATTTGTGGAATTGTTATTAGGCTGTCAGCTTCTTGCGGTCTATGCTTTTTAATGGGCTCAACTGCTTCTGGAGACGTAACTTCATCCAACAGTAAAAATTCCTGAACAAATGAATTATGGTAACCGTATTGAAAATCGAGTGTCTAAGAATGTGAACTGCAGCAGAATAATTGTAAATATGTAAGACTGTCGTGGGACTGACCGTCAATCTTTCCAAAGACACAGCCGCTTCCCCAGCTGATATCAATGCTTGAGGAAATGCGAAGAAGCACGTCATCTGTAGTACGTTGAATAGACTCGCAAGAACGAATACGATTTCCGCAGTGAGAGAGTTACCCATCAGCACAAAGGTTATCAATGTCAAATAGAGAGTTACAAGACTAGAAAATATTGCTATACTCCGGCAAAACCCTTTCAAGTATAACGTGTAACCGATCACCTTTATCTCCAGCGCTCGAGCTTTAGATACTATCAACTCAAACGGTTTTTCCCACGAGTACATTTTCACAACCTGTAATCAAAGTGTGCTATAAATTTTCTTTATTGAAGGGCATCAACAGCCAATTTCTTACCTGTATACCGGAAATCAGCTCGCTCATCAGTTGTACCCTTTCGTCTGTTTTGGGTGCGATTTTGGATCTGAACTTTGCATTAAGTCTGCTTAAGCATCCTTGAATAGGGATGGCCTGGATCATCACTGTTCCGATTCCTGCTAATGCAGCTACACCCACAGATTTCCACATCACATACCCTATCAACGACAACTGTAATCGTGGATGGAAAGTAAGTTTAGATATCTGTTGTCCGATCGATCACGTGGCAAGATAGTGCTATTACCTGTATCGGCATGATCCAAATATAATGGAGATTCGCGAATAACATGTCGAAGCGAGCTACGTCGTTGCTAATCAAATTTGCCACTCGCCCAGCAGCTATGCTATTCACCGCAGCTTGATCCAGCCGTAGAACCTGAAACACGCGACGTTTTGATAGGACTATATTCTTTAGCACCGGAAAAAAATTGTGGGTGAAGGAAAAATTGTGACGTTTAGTTTATTCTCTAATACCTTTCGGTATATCATCGAGCAGCACGCCACCCTGACGCACATCCCGATTCGTTTGGTCTGCAGAATCGTGTGATGAGTTATGAAGACCAAGCTGAGATTGGTGATGACCAGAAAACCAGCGTTGAGAAGGGCTTGGTTCCGTGTCATCAGATTTTCACCCGGATTGAAATATCCGATTACCCAGCCTTGAAGTATTGGCTGCATAACGTGGAGTACCGCAGACTGGATGAGTAAAAGCACTCCTTGCATCATGTAAGGAGCCCAGAACATCCGAGTTATTGCCCACTTCAGGTTTGGCTGTCTGGTTGGCTTATTGGGCCCATTTTTTTCCGGTGAAAACTCTCGTTTGGCATGTATCAACTCCTTTTTCCACTCTCTGTATCGTTCACGGAGTATAAAATTTCGTGAAATGTGTCCTTCGAGTCATCGGGTTTATAATTTAGTACATTACCTTTCGAGACGATCGCCGAGACGTTCTGATTCGTCGGATTTCAAAGGCCCGTACAAGTCTGTGATCTGCAAACCTCGCTTTGCACCCGTCCAGAATATCGGGGCTGTCCACCTGTTGATATTTGTCAAAAAATGTGAATGTTGATTGGTTGGTATCAGAATGAAATTACATTTTTCAAATTTTGATGAACGTGATGAATCTTAAAAATATAATACTTTACCCAAAGAACAGTGAGCTCAGGAAATTCGACGTCTCCCCGGGACGTTTCTGGCCAGGTATCTTCCCGGTATCCATATTCACGTATAATGAGTAATTCTTTCAATTGTTTATGAAGATATTCCTCTGGAGAGCTATCTTGTCTTAAATAGACTGTGGGAACTGAAGGTATTCGTTTTCGAGTACCGCATACTCTGGAGTCGTACTGCGGACTGTGAAAAACGATGGAGCTGTATAAAAATATCAACAAATTAATACTTCACGAGTCGTTAAAACGCGGACAATACGACCTTAAAGATATGCGGAAGAAGTGATCATTCTGCTACGCAGTTTGGAGAAGCAGACAGCTTGTGTCGCCGAGGGATTAGGCGATGTGAGGCAATTAAGAGCTATTCTAATGTTGATATACAACAGAGTTGATATATTACTCGAACAAGTAAGATCTGACGAGGCAAAAAACTAACGTACCGTATGACGAGGAATAAAATTTTTTCTCACGGTATCGAGATTACACTTGAAAATATTCAGGCCATTTAAGATATTTCGGTAACTGTGGGATTTTATCATGAAATACTCTTTACTCACATAAACCAATAACGAAACAAGAGAACATGAAGGGACTGCAATACTGGGAACCATTATTTCACTCACGAGATACGACTACAGACGTTTAAGAGAGCGAAATATTTAACCTTATATTTAACCAAAATGAACCAACCTAATTGCATCCACGTTCGAAACTAGCAAAGGAATAACGACACGTAATAATATTATATAGTCTTTGAAATGTACGGTTTTACTAATTGACTACCAAGTTATATTTTGCTTGATTTATTAGCAATTTAATAAGATACACAAATTATAGATACATATCGCTAAACCAACTTAAGATTCTTTGGTATAAATCTATAACTATATTCATATAAAAGTCGTACAATTTGCTCTAATTAGGAATAATGGTGAACTGAATATTATTCAGTTCAGGTATCAATTAGGAAGTGGTTTCGTTACAAATTCGTGATTTTCTCATCAGTTTCTTGAACAATATCGTCGTTCAATTCTTCTCGAAATTCAGGGCTCAATTGGTAGGCGTTTTCAGCGATTGTAGCTAATTTTTTGGCCATTGCTGTTCCAGTTTGTTGAACCATTTTGGAGAACCGACCGTCACGATTTTTCAACAACGAGTGCGGATGACCAAACTCCTGTAAATGGAATGTAAAGAACAAAGATTATAAAGATGTGATTTGCATTCATGGTTTAGACTCTAGGGATTAGTTGCAAGAATAATACTCGCCACCATGCGGCCATCCCTCATGACCAGAACTCGATCATTGTCCATTATCGTGTTCAGTCGATGAGCTATCGTCAGCACAGTGCAATCGGCAAATCTTCGTCTTATTGTGTTTTGAATCAGGGCGTCAGTGCTGTGAAATGAAAAAGACGAATGTAACAGTATTGAAAATGTCGGTCGATCTAATACCAAGGCAAACAAGATACACACTGACCCATGATCGACATTCGCGGTAGCTTCGTCGAGCACGAGTAGCCGATTGTTTCTGAGAATGGCTCTAGCTAAGCAGATGAGCTGACGCTGTCCGACGCTTAAGTTTGCTCCACCTCCAGCAACTTGAAAGTCAAGGGAAGTGACGACATCGCCTAGTTCAACTTCCCGGAGGCTGTCCCAAAGCTCTGCGTCCGAGTACTGTCCGATCGGGTCCAAGTTGTGGCGCAGACTCGCCGAGAACAAAATTGGTTCCTGGGGGATGATCGAGATGCGGGGACGCAGCTCGTGCAGCCCTATCGACTTCGTGTCAATCCCGTCCAATAATATTTCACCCTCGAGTCCGTCTCCGGTCAAACGAAACAGCGCAGAAATGAGCGAGGATTTGCCAGCCCCAGTTCTTCCCACTATGCCTACCTTCCACCCAGGGTTTATGGTCAGGTTCAAATTCTGCGATTGAGTAGAAAAGAAACAGGTATACAGAAATTGCATATTGGAGGAAAAATTTGGGGACAAACGAGGAAAAATTTGGGGACAAACGAGGAAAAATTTGGGGATCATGGGACAAACGAGGAAACATACCAACAGCCTTTTCCGTTACGAGTTGTTGAAACAGCATTGCAAAAGTACTACATAGCTCCAGTAATCTGATTGCTGCACTAACCTTTAACACCAGTGGCTCGTCAATTGCGTATCTCATGGAGGCATTTTTGATGACTATACTACCCTGAGGAGGCCATGTGGGTGGAGGAGGGTTTTTACTGACGAACGGTCCTTCCTTGGGTAAGTCGGTGTATTGCAGGAGTCTTTCAACGGAGGTCATGTATGATATTGCCGTGACAAAGTATTTTACTCCGGTTGGAATTATTACAGACAATGTCAGGCATTGGGAGATACCGAATCCTACGGATCCCGGGAGAATGTTTCCTGTAAATCACAGTAAATCAAGCTCTTTGCTGGACTACGTTTTTCAATTGAATGGCGGATTGTAGAATGGTTTGATATTGAATAATACCGACCATCTTTCATAAGGATGAACGAGAAACAAACGCAGGCGAAGAAAAAACAGGTAACCAAATCAACGAATAACCCAAAGGCAGACGCGGTGGCGATATTGATGTAACAGGCTCCAGTGTGCGCATCTTCATGGCGATTGAACTCTTTTCGTAGCAACTCTTCGACGGAAGCACCTCTGCTTCGAATCGTTATCAATCCATCCAGAGTGGCGCTGACGTGCGAAAATACAGGACTCTTCCCTGCGATCATCAAGACGTTTGGTATTATCTTTTTCTTGTATTTTTTATCACTTATTTCTAATCGAACGTCCAAGCCAGGCGTGTACGGGGCATTCCACGTGTAATCGACTTGGTCTGAGCCCTGGCCATCTTAAAACTGGTACGAAATTTTTGAGAAATTTAAAAAACTAATTTTATAATAATTTTTTTTTCAAGAGACGTCATATTTCTGAGCATCAAACATTTCTCAGAGTTTGAACAAATTTTTAGAGGATAAGGGCAAGGGCCTAGGTCGATCACACGTCGAGTGCCCCATATGGACTACCACTCACTGATGCCTTCGAGTTGCGAGACGTTTCGTGCAGTCCTAAAGTACGAAAAGCTAGCGACGCAGCAAGTTCCACCCAGGAAAACCGCAGGCAGGATCATCCAATTGTTCACAACTATCACCATCGTTACGCTTCCTATAATCGTGAGGACAACCTGAAATGTGGTCAGCATCGCTAAAGGAAGTCGTTCATCCATGGAGCCAATATCCTTCGCGAATCGGTTGAGGATTCTTCCTACAATAGAGGATCATAAATTCGAGGTCATCGATTCTGGATCGAGTAGTTCAATATGTTCGACGTACCGGATGGATTAATGTTGAAGAATCTCATGGGTGCTTGCAGCAGGTTTCCAAACATCGAATTGTGTATGTTACGACCAGCGTTCATGCATATCCTCATGAACATCTCGCTGCGTACGCTGACGAGGAGGATGGTGATAAAAAGGAGAACCGTATAAACGTAAATTCCCAGGTGTTGACGCAGCAGTCCGTGTTCATCAAACCAAGTTGATTCGTCGGTGTAAATCTCTCGATGATCGCATTTGGAGCCGGTGCAGTTGTCGAGATTACGAGAAACTGTCTGGTTTGAGTGCAGCACGGATCCAAGGATCTCTTGATTGGTCCAAAACATCACCCAGTAATTAGTTCCACTGATCGCGATTTGTCCAAGTATAAAAATTGTCGCGCAAAGAATCAGCGAACACAGATTACCACCCGCCAAAAAGTAACCCAAGTACACTTTACGCCAGATATTTTCCTTCGATATTTCTTCCTTGATTATGTCTCTCGATTGTTCACTACGCTCGGTAATTTGCTGATCACTGTCATTTGCGGTTAGGTCTGATGTCTGAAAGAGTGTTCAAACATTGATTCGAAATGTTATGAATTGTAAACTCGGACTGGAATATCAACAATTCAAATAGAGGGAACTTAGATCATCGATTCCATGAGCATCTTTACCCCCTGGGAAAGGGAATCCTCAGGTGCACGAGTGTAACTACCTTGCATTCCAGTTTATTGTTGTTTTTCTCCATGTTATCGACTTCCGTCAACTCGACAGAATTTGAAATGTGGAATGTCGAAGACGCTAGTTCTTCGTACGTACCCTGACGTTCCACAGTTCCCTGAAATTCATCAAAACCAAGTTAATGGGTTATTTCCCATCAATACAGATATGTTTTTTGCGGACTGCAGTGCAGGATCCACGTTATGGATTGAAAATTAGTCTGGCTTACTCGATTCATAACGACGACGTGATCGGTGTGCCGAAGATATTGCAGCTGGTGAGTGACCAGGATCCGGGTTTTGCCTTTCAGAAACCCAGTGATGCACTCTTCGAACAGGTGACGACCAACGCGAGGATCCACCGCGCTGAGAGGATCGTCGAGCAAGTAAAGATCGGCATCTCTGTAAACGGCTCTGGCCAAATTAACGCGAGCTTTCTGGCCCCCCGATAAGGTTACTCCTCTTTCCCCAACAAAGCTCAAGTCACCCTGAGGCAACTGCTTGAAGTCTTCGAGCAGCGCACACACTCTAGTCACCTGTGGACGAAGGAACAATGTATTTCTTTAACCCGAAGCTTATTTGCAATGTTAACATGTGGATTTCATTGGAAATGGCGTACCACAATGATGCCAGACGTAAATAATTACCTCTTGGTATCGCGTTTCGTTGTATGGTTGGCCAAAGAGAATATTCTCGCGAACAGGGGCGGAGAAAAGCCACGGATCTTGACTGGCATAGGAGATGCGAATGTCTTGACTAGTGTTTCTAGTCCTACTATTTTTTCCAGTGATTAACGATAGTTTTCCAGCTCTTGTCGGCAACTCGCCTAGCACGAGATGAAGCAATGATGATTTACCGGAGCCGGTGGATCCAATAATAGCACACAGTGACTGACTCTTGACTTCGAACGAAACATTACACAGAGTAGGCGGCAACTGACCGTGTACCCAGTTTGCTGCAACTTTTACCATCCGGATCCCGACTTGGTGTTCTATCAGTTGACCTGTTTTCGACTTCTCCACATCATGCAGCGTATCGTCAGCAACTGGTTCAACTTTTTCTGGATATTCGATCTCGTCTAACAGTAAAAATCGCTAAAAAACAATACATTGTGGTAACCGCAAAAATGTGTCATCTTAAAATTGAAAATTTTTGGATAATTGAGAAGGTGGAACAGGGTTTCACAAATTACCGTTAATCTTTCCAAAGACGCAGCAGTTTCACCAGCCAAATTCAGTGCTTGTGGAAAGTATACGGCGCAGGTCAAATTCAGCACACGGATCAGATTAGTCATTACAAATGTGATTTCCGCCGTAAGTTGGTTACCAAACAGTACAAACGATATCAATGTCGCGTAAAGTGTGACATCGGTTGCGAATTTGGCCATGCTCTGAGAAAAGCCTCTCAGACGTGACGTCTTACCAATCGCCTTTATTTCCAATGTTCGAGCTTTAGACACTATCCACTCGAACGGTTTTTCCCATGAGTACATCTTCACGACCTGTGATCAGAGTGAACGGTACAGTAAATGTAGACTAGCCTTCTTTGAACGATATTTTATGCTAGGAAATCCAATTTTCGTAATGGAGTACACTTTGAAGTTGATATCGTATTGCATCGGTCGAAATTGAACATGGTCAGGATATTACAGTGCATATTAGTACCTGTATTCCGAAAATAAGCTCGCTCATGAGTTGCACTCTTTCATCTGTTTTGATGGCGATTTTAGATCTTAACTTGCTACTGAGACTGCTGAAGTACCCTTGAGTTAGTACTGTCTGCACCGTCATTGTCGCGATTCCGACTAACGCGGCTGTACCTACAGATTCCCACATCACGTAACCTATCACCAATACCTGTAACGGTATGAGAATGAAGTCGAGAACAAAAATGAAATGTATGTGAATAACAGTCTTAAGGGAAGGTGAGAAATAGAAACATGATTTTACATGGTTTTCGTATAGAATAAAATAGCACAAAAGTGTCACTAAGTGGTAATAATCAGTTGTTACCTGTATCGGCATAATCCAAATATGGTGAAGATATGTACAAGCCATATCGAAGCGAGCTACATCGTTGCTTATCAAATTTGCTACTCGGCCAGCGGCTGCGCTGTTCACCGCAGTTTGATCGAGTCGTAATACCTGAAACACGTTACTTTTTGTTGTATACCATAGGACTCTTTTCTTTATCACCTGAACCAAATTGTGGGTGGAGAAACAATTGTCACACTTTATTCTTGGATAATATGTATAAATTGAATCGCAGTGAGAAATCCAGTCTACGATGAATATCTAGTTTATTCTCTAATACCTTTCGGTATATCAACGAGGAGCACGCCACCCTGACGCACATTCCAGTTTGTTTCATCCGCAGATTAACGTGGTGAATTAGGAAGACAATGGTCAGATTCGTAGCGACCAGGAGACCAGCATAAAGGAGAACTTGGTCCAGTGTCATCGGGTTATCACCAGAACCAAAGTACCTGATTACCCATCCTTGAAGTATTGACTGCACAACATGAAGTACTGCAAACTCGATGAGTAAAAGTACTCCTTGCATCATATAAGGAGCCCAGAACAACCGTGTTATTGCCCAAGTAAGACTTGGCTGTCGAGTCGGATTCTTGTTCCCATCTTTTCCCAGTTTCAACTCTTGGTTGGCTTTCATCAACTCCTTCTTCCATTCTCTATAACATCCACGGAGTATGCAATTTCGTTAAATGTGCCATCCGAGCCACGTCGTTTATAATTTAGTATATCACCTTTCAAGACGATCGCCGAGATGTTCTGATTCGTCGGATTTTAATGGATCGAACAAATCTGTGAGCTGCAAGTCTTGCCTCACACCCTTCCGGAATATCGGTGCTGTCCATCTGTCGATTTTTTTTTTCAATAAATCATCACTTCAGTTTATATCTGAACCAAATTATTTTATTCTACATATGCCGAGATCGGAATTAAAGTTCCCAAACTGGTAACCCTATGGATTATTCATTGCTGTAAGTATAAGTCAAGCATTTGTAATCGAGTAACCACAAATAACTAGGAATTAAAAAACGGGTCAAAAACCATGAAACGATTACGGCATTCTAAAGAGCTAGACAGCCTGGTGTTGAGTGTGAACTAAAACGAATCACGAGATACGTGATTCTTCCCGGTTTTTACTCTTCGATTTTATATACGGAAAAAATTTTACCCGAAGAATATTGAGCTCAGAAAATTTGATGTTTCTGCGGGATTTTTCAGGCTGCGTATATTTTCAGTGTCCATATTTAGATTATTATAGACCAATTCTTTCAGTTGCTGGTTAGAACTGCTGGTGCTGAATTGTGTTCGCAATTTATTTCGTCATAATTATTTGAACTATGATCGTACACCGTTATTAAAAATCTACACAGACGGCACCCCCTCTCTTGAATGACGTAAGGGCCAAGCAATGATTATTTATCTATTTTGTAGTTATATCAAAGCTATTCAAAAATTATTTTAGCCGTCAATATTCAGCTCCGTCTGATTATTGACAATGCTTCAATGAGCTTACGTGAAACAATAATTTTATATTTGACGGTAAAACTGTTTCGAACACTTTCAGTTCGTGCATATCAATGACGTGTATGATAAGTCGCGAAAACTTTCACGATAAGTCTGTTACATTGAAAGCGTTATCAGTCTTGAGTGGAAATTCGATACCAACGAGCACCGGCCTGGACTTATACATTCGAATTTCTATTCGTATAATTCATCCTCATTGAAACCATTGATATTAACAAAAAAAAAAAAAACAAGCGGCGAATCTATTCGCGTAGAACTTTTCATCCGATTATTTTTTGTTTCATAATTTACATTCAATAATTCTGAAAATACTGTCTTCATCTTTATATGTAAAATCATCGCACCAATAAGTATGTGTACGAAATAAATAGAGGGGTAAATTCGATTGTGGATCACGATGACATTTATTTTCAATCAATAGTGAGCACGAAGACTATATTATCGACGGCAGTATGGAATAACGTGCTATCTCAAATTATGCCAGAAAAACGGTCTATGTCAAATTTTGCTAGAAGAACGTGCTACCTCAAATTGTGCTAGAAGAACGTGCTATCCCAATCAGGGACCATATCTCATTGATACGGCACTGGAATTTGGGGTCCCTGGAGTATACAAAACACTCTTTTTTTCAAGATTGATCAATTGTTCCAATTATTTTCGTGTTTAGTCATCTCCTATAATACAGAAACATAAAATGAAAGATAAGTTTGAATGAAAATTTTCTTTTTTTATTTCTTATGTATGCTATTCACATTGGATCTTCGAAACGGCCAAATTAATATTTTAATGAAGGTTTCAACAATCTTACAAAAAACTGAACGTCGTGACCGTTCTGAAAATTTAAAGTGAATAACGGATGTGAGAAATATGAAAAATTTTGTTCATTCAAACTTATCTCAAATTTTATGTTCCTATATTATAGCAGCTAAATAAATGAGAAAATGATTGGAACAGTTGATTAATTTATCAAAAAATAGTACTTGCATACTTCAGGCACCCCAAATTCCAGTGCCGTATCAATGAAAATATGGTCCCTGGTCGAGATAGCACGTTCTTCTTTCACATTTTGAGATAGCACGTTCTTCTGGCACAATTTGAGATAGCACGTTTTTCTGGAATAATTTGAGATAGCACGTTATTCCATACTGCCGTCGATATCACGTTACTAATGCCATATACAGGGTGTATCAGGTTGAGCGCACCGAATTGTGTGAGTAGATTTCGCGAGACATTCTAAGACTAAATTCCCTTTACCAAAAATTCGAGGGCCTAATAGTTTTCGAGTTACAGAATATCTTAGTTGACCAATCACAGGGCCTGGAGCTTACCGAGTCAGGGCCGTGTCAAAAGAATAAAATAGGTAGTGCCCGTGGGTGTGATCCCGTAAAATTTTATTTTCCTATTTCGAAGAAGGCGTCGACATCATCTTCGAGAAACGTCCTTGTAAAGCATACGTCTTCCTTATCTGCGTCCAGGTCTTCCGCTTCGTAGTCTTCGTCTTTCGGGTCATCCGCTTCGGATGGACATTTCCCGAAGATGAGTCGATGTCACCTTCGAAAAAGGAAAATAAAATTTTACGGGCTCACACCCATGGGCACTACCTATTTTATTCTTTTGATACGGCCCTAACTAAGCCAGCTCCAAGCCCTGTGATTGGTCAACTAAGATCTTCTATAACTCGGAAACTATTAGGCCCTCGAATTTTTGGTAAAGGGAATTTAGTCTTAGAATGACTCAAGGAATCTACCCACATAATTCGGTGCGCTCAACCTGATACACCCTGTATAGAATCTTGTTGACATATCCGTAAAAATTTGTTTTGTGTTACGACCTTACGGCATTACTATAACGTGATATTATCCTGATTTTTACTTGAAATTGAAAAACTATACCTACTTTTAAATAATCCGCGAATATCACAAATGCAATATTGAAGACATACTTCTTCCCAGTGCCCAAAAAACAAGAACATGCTCAATTTCGAAGTTTATCAAGTCCTTTATTATTGATGGTATCAAGTCCTTTATTATTGATAAATATAATGATTGAACTACTCTGACTAGAGCATGTTTGGTTTCGGGGTGAAGATATCTTTCAATTTTTATCGAAAAAACTTCAAGTTTCCAGTCAGAAATCAGGAGGTTTCTCCACTTCCGTTCGATCCGGAAATCGGATTGAAATGAGGTGTCGAAAAGGTTCATCCTCTCAACGTACAGAAACTACATGCCAGAACTCAAATCTTTCTATCGAGCCGCTCCCAAGATCATAGAAGGAGTTTGTTTGATTATCAATTGATCACTCGTTTGTCGGGTCAGTTGGCGTCGGAACCCTATCGATTCGGGGTAACTTGAACTTTCATTTGCCAGCGTGAAAATTTGAAATTTCCGTTAAAAATATCAGGAGTGGCGGCTAAATCGGAAGTCGGATCAAAATGAATTATAGAAAAGTTTGATTTTGCCAATGAACCAAGATGTCACGCCAAAATTCAAATTGTTCTATCGAACCGTTTCTGAGATTTTCGAGTGAACACAACGGACAGACAGACCGACATTTCGTTAAAAAAATGATTTTCGGATTCTAGGGGTTTTGAAACGTGAAGATTCGTCAAAATTGGACATAGTCATTTTCCAGCCGAATACAATACTTTTCTTCTTAAGACGAAAAGTAAAAAAAATGTTGTGGAGTGGAGAATAGAAGTTCTGAATAAACGTGTTGGTTTTCGTCACGGTTCCATCAAACTTTTGGTTTTTAATATTTAATAACGTGATGTTATGTCACTTAATTTATTGACAGTCGAAATATTACATTACGATACAAGTGCGCGAAGTACGTGATTCTAGCACGAGCTTAACTTGTCGCCCGAGCGAAGCGAAACAACTCCGCTAATAAACAGCCTAACTGAAGGCTTGAAAACTGTAGAACTGGGTCATACGCAGATGACTCATTTATTTATAATGTATTAATGGAGATAAGAATCTTTCACTGTAATGTGTCACCTGAAAAAATGTGAAATCGAGGGGTTAATCCCCTCCAGAGACTCGAAAGGTTTCTCCGGGATTCACAGATTTTATCGGGACTTTGGAGAATTCTTGACTTGCAGAAGACGACTCGAAATTTGATGGAACTCATTGTATAGAAGGATTTCATTAGACTTCATATGCATTTCATAAAACTACATGGGGCTCTATGGGGTTCACGGAAATTCATGGATTGCACGTGACTTAAAAGACTTCGAAGATTCCAAAAGATTTCATGGGATTTCATGAAATTTCATATGGATTCTTTAATACTTGATGCAACTTCATATGGGGGTAACGAGTAATACCACAACGTTGTGTATACGTGAGATTGCTTCGAAGCTATTCACTGTAAGATCACTTGCTTGGGACCAAAAAATTATGGAACATACTTTGAACGTTGTCAAATATGAGTTTAAGAAAGAGTATTCAGTGAAGTGAAAAGTGTAGTCTGTAAGGAATAGAGTTTCGGAGCCAGTTCTATCGGTGATAGACTAAATAGAGACAAATAAGGTTTATGGTTACTTGACAATTTGAGAATTATTTTAATGACTTTTTCAACTTCCTGCTATGAAAATTGAAAATTTTCCTCAAAGGAGGGAAGTTATTGGTTTCGGTCCGATTTTCGAAAGCCGAGTTTTCATCAGATGTCGACGTTTTGAGGTCCTAGGAAGCTATTCCGACTATTTTTAGATGGACGTCCCTATGTGTGTGTTTGTGTGTGTGTGTGTAAACAAAATTTTTGTCGTACGATATCTTTGGAACGAATTGACCGATTGGAATAGTTCTTGTAGCGATCGAAAGGGTTTATCAAGACTTAGATCTGATTAGATTTTGGAGTCAATCGGTCGAGTAGTTCCAAAGCTATTCGAAAAATAAAAATTAAAACAAAAAAATTTTCATGTCTTTAGCGCATATCTCCTAAACTGTTCGTGTGATAAGTCTCAAAACTTAATCAGATTTAGGTCTTGGATAGCCCTTTCGATTGCTGCAAGATTCATCAAAATCGAACGATTAGTTCAAAAGATTTTGCACGACAAAAATTTCTTTTTTTGTCGTATTAAACCTTTGGAACGAACTAACCGATTTGAATGATTCTTGCGGCGATCGAAAAGGTATACCAGGATTTGAATGTAATTGAGACTGAACGATATCTTTTGACATTAAATATAACTCCCCAAAACCTAGAAATGTTGACGTTTGAAAAAACTCGATTTCTGATTAAAAATAATACGGCAAAAAATTTATATACGGAAAACTAACTATACTTATAACCTTTCTCAATGTATTATAAACACAATAGTATCAATTTGTTGTAACGTATTTAACACACAGCGGGAAGTTTTAGGGTTGGCCCACAGGTCAATCGGTTTCCTGATTTTTTTACAGGGAATCACAATTAGTAGAATTTCCAAGGAAGATTTTACAATATTTAATGATAACTTTGATCATTTTACCTGAAATTGGGGAAAAAGTGTAATTATAACATAAATTTAACTTTTAGTTTGAATAACTTTTCAACGAATAGGTTTATCGATAAATGATAGGAGACATTTTTTGTAGAACGTTCAATTCCCTACAAGAATATGTTTCGATCATTCTAATCCGTCTATTGGTTTTTAAGATATAAAATTCTGAAATTGAAAAATAATTTTTCCCATGTTATTCAAATGGATATATATAGGAAATTCGCGATGCGCGACCTCTAAATATTAATATTAAGAGTACTCCCTGAATCTATTTCAGAGGGGATTTTGAAAAAAAAAAATAGTCGATTTTTTTTAATCAGACTAGTCGAAATGTATCGGAGTATTATACACTTATTTCTTTATAAATAAATAAATGCCTTCACTAATTAATAAATACTTCTGTTGGCTTGATTACTGGAATGTTCCTACATGCATTAGTTTATACCTACCCGAGATAAATCATTTTCTTTTATGCGGGAATCGGAAAGTCGGGCTTCCAAAATGAGGAAAACCGTAGATTAATCATTGCTGTATGTAAAAATCGGTTAGAAAACCGTGAAAGGATTACAGGATTCGAGAGAACTGGACGACCTGGTGGTAAGTTTGAACTAAAACAACTCACAGTTCGGGTTTTTGCGCGCGTTGGATAGTAAAAAAATTTATTCACCTTACCTAAAAAATAGTGAGCTCAGAAAACCCGACGTTTCCTCTGGATTTTTCCGACCGCTCATCTTCACGGTGTCCATATTCGATTCAGAATTAATTCTCCCAATATCTAATCGAGCTAATTCTCTCTGTAGTATTGTCTGATCTCGAAACGACTGCGCTGATCGAAGTTCTTGAAATTCAGCTTCGTGCCTGAATTCTGTCGTCACAATTCATCGAACAACTAACCTATCCGAATTGTAAGAATCTGTTCAAACACCAAACTCCCCACTCGAAGGATGCAACCTAATTTCGTCAGACATATTTTCTTAGTATATCCATTCGTTAAAAGTACATTTACATATCATTATCGGTAGATCGTACAAGTTTCAGTCAAGTTTCATCAAGGAGTGTTGCAAAAACTGCAAAGAAAAATTCTGTACAATCGATAATTTGGTAAGAAAAAAAAAAAAATCGGTACGTTTCCCGAAATTTTTTTTTCAACGGCTTTATTCCCTGTACTCTTCACTCTTTACTCTTGAATAACACAGCTCTACAAAAAAAAAATTAATTTTTTTGCCTGGGTTTATTTTATAACATTTCTGTTCTTCATGCACCAAAATAATGGAAAAATGCCCACATATCCATCTTAAAGTTTGATTTTGTAGTGTTGCACTAGTAATAATACCAACTTCATAACTTTCAACACGAAATTTGTGCCTGACATTTGGGTATGCAATTACAATCGGCTTAGAGACATTTA
This sequence comes from Macrophya alboannulata, assembly GCA_949628255.1. Taxonomy (NCBI): domain Eukaryota; kingdom Metazoa; phylum Arthropoda; class Insecta; order Hymenoptera; family Tenthredinidae; genus Macrophya; species Macrophya alboannulata. Next base: position 25,716,502 of record OX451207.1, on the reverse strand, counting down.
AAAGACATAAAAAATTAATACTTTCTAAACAAATTTGCTTTTGTAGCCAGAAAACGTTATTTCAATATTTAAGAAAATCTATAATTTTAATCATTGATCTACCGAAAAACCAAAGCATAATTATATGTTTTTATATTCTTTTTATTACTTTCAACTATTAAAATAGTCAACCATGATAATAGTCAAAACAATAAAAAGAATGTACAAACATACATGCTTTGGTTTTTCGATAGATCAATGATTGGAATCATAGATTTTCCTAAATATTGAAACAATGTTCTCCTGGCTACAACAGCAAACTTTGTTAGAAAGTATCAACTTTTTTCGGATAAATGTCTCTAAATCTATCGTAATTGCATACCCAAATTTCAGGCACGAATTTCGTGTTGACCTGTGTTATGTTTGGGGTTTGATACGAGGAAGTCCATACGAACGTAAAAGAAACACGAAGAATATTCGTTTTTGAACTTTATGTTCATCAATTCTTTTACATTTGTAGTTTATAATTGATTATTATTTTTGAATAAAAGGGGTTCAAATGCAAAACTGAAGTTCGTTTCGTTGTTATTTACAATAAATATTAAAGAACATAGGTAATTTTTCTTAAAATCTGAAATATTGTTCTGGTTTCTATACAAAAGCAAACTTTATCTAATAAAACTATTTTTTTCGTCTATTAGTTACGTGGAAGCAATCAAAAGTTGACAACTAGAACCCACACTCAAAATTCGTGTTAATCGGTGTAATATTTTTATTAGATAAAAAATTATCAAACGTGAGTAAAAATATTCGAAAATTGTTAAGAAAGTACATTCCATCAAGGAGATAGAGAAATAAAATAAATTTGTAAAATAAAAAGTACAACTAAATACACGATTTTTGATCATCAATTGGGACTTTGTATTGCAGTACGGTAAGTCATCTTGAGTACGAGATAATAGTATCGAGCAATATTTAAACATAATGTGAGTTGTTCAACTATCAATTACTCCAAGAAAAGTCGATCGACCATATTTCTTTTTTAGAATTGTTATATGCGAAACGTCCCATTTTTCGAAATTGTTACTACGATGACTTTATTGATCAGCATCACCCGAACTAGAACACGTGAAAAATTCAGCCAATCCCACCGAAAGTGGGTTCTGCAAATAAAAAAAGATCTGGAACAAGTGACATTATTAATATCTAGGCACCGTTCAGTCATTAGAGGAAAATAAAAATAAAAATTCTAACATTTATGATGATTTGTATATGGTAATTTTCGAAATACCTAAAATTAAACTAACAAATATCCATCTGTGCTCTGGAAAAAAAGTCGAAAAAATATTGACACTTAAACCATAATGCTTGTTGATCTCAATCCATTCTTTTACCGCGGGATCAAAAGTAGTACAAATTGTTATACGCTGTTTGATCACCTGCGTATACGTATGGCAAATTGATTAATGGGTTCACTGTATATGACCTTTATCTGTGACACCTTGAATATTGTTCATATATTGGACTGATATTATTATAACGAGTAAAATTTTATAATATTTATAAATATTTATTCTATATCGTTGAGACGAAAAAAATTGAATGAAAATGGAGGATCATCATTTATTTGTTATTTTTCAACTTCCCGCTTTAGCAAGAGAGAAGTTATTGTAATCACTCCACGTTTCAACGTCAAGAGAATCACCTCCGAACATTTTCAGATCGACCTCTGGGTGTGCGTATATGAGGTGTTCCACCCCGTTTGGAACGATCAAAAAGTGGACCGATCCCAAAAAATCATAATTTTGTCTTATTACACAAATATATCGAAAGAATTTACGTGAATTTTTTTGGAATTTTTTGATCGCATTTTTCGGGTTTTTCTAAATTCCAACTTTTTTCTACGAACCTCCGTATCTCAACAGAATATAAGATCATACAAGAAAATTCATGAGACAAAAAAGTTGCAGTTTCGAATCAACTTTCTGAAATTTTTTTTTTGGGAATTTCTCGAGTCCTAAAAATACCAATTTTTATCAAAAATACACAAAAATATTTTTTTCAACCAATATGTCACTTTCGATTTGCCTCAAAAATTCACAGAAAATATTCTCAAGTGTTTACAGCAACCATATATTTTTTTTAAGATGGTTGGCTTAATCGTTTGGAAGCTATATTTTTTTTCGAATTAAAAAAAGATATAATAAAGCATATAATGAATATAGCTTCCAAACGATTGAGCCAACCATCTTAAAAGAAATATATTATTGGTGTACACACTTGAAGAGTATTTTCTGTAAATTTTTGAGACAAATCAAAACTGACATATTGGCCGAAAAAGAATATTCTTGTGTATTTTTGATGAAAACTGGTATTTTTGGGATTCGAAAAATTCCCAAAAAATTTTTTTCAGAAAGTTGACTCGAAACTGTAACTTTTTTGTCAGTTAAATTTTCTTTTATGGTCTTATGCTTTTGAGATACGGAGCTTCGTAGAAAGAAGTTGGGATTTGAAAAAACTCGAAAAATTCGATCCAAAAATTCTGAAGGAATGCACATAAATTCTTTCGATATATTTATGTAATAAGACAAAATTATGATTTTTTTGAGATCGGTCAACTTTTCGACCGTTCGAAACAGGGCGGAACACCTCATATATGTATGGATGGATGTGTGTGATCAGTTTTTTTTGTCCGACGATATCTCGAGTACCAATGATCGGATTTTGACGAATTTAGTATCAATCGACTTGGACTTCTCTAACCTTAGAAATCATTAGATTCTGGATTCGATCGGTCTATTAGTTTTTGAGATATTCGGAGAAGGAAATTTTGGAAAAAATAATTTAATCAAGTCGCCATGTAGTGATTGTTCTTTGCATATCATAAAGTCTTATGTGAATAATGTAACGAATATCTGCTAGTTGTCATGGCCCAATTTTAGAACAAGAAACCGGTAGTTACAGTCTGCTCTAATTTTTTGGGTAAAATGATGGAATTAGATTCGAAAATAGGTATTGATTCGTGCGAGTGTTCGCCGTAGAAATTTGAGAACAGATTTTGATGGACTGTCCGAAATTGACGTTATCAATCATGTCATAGGTGGGTTTGAATCGCTGGCCCACTATCGAGAATACGACTGAAAACTGATTAAACTAAGAGGAGGCTTTTTCAACAGTTGAAATTTGCAAGAGATGACGATGGAACTGGAAGTCGAAGATGCAACGAAGAAACGCGGGGGTGTATTTCTTTTGGCACTTCCGATAGTAGCTTTCAATTTTGGATACAGTTTGGCAGGTGAGAAAACTGATCATCATTTCTACGTATGTATGAATATCTATATGAAACTTTTAAATCACGTTCCAAGGTCTATAGTCCGTCTCGTGTTTTCAACAATTGTAGAAGACTCGAACATCACATCTTCGGCTATACATTAATTAGAGCTGCATCACGTAAATGTCGTTACAGCATGTGTTCGATAATTCAGTTCATCTTTTTATGGATTTTACAGCCGTCGTACTCATGGACTTGGTACTCCATCGCACGTGTCTGGTTTCCCTGAATATCAATTCAACGGATTGCTCGATGCTTCGCACCAATTCCGGTAGCCCAGAAGCGGCGGATTTGGAGGCCAAAATCGAACCATACGCGAGTGTGATAGTAATGACGAAGACTTTGGTCGGAGGTATACTGCCAGGGGCGATAACTTTGTTCTTCGGGTCTTGGAGCGACCGAGGTGGTAGAAGGCCTCTTTTATTGGCATCTTTCAGTGGTGAGATATTCGTTAAAGTTTTCACCGGACGCATTCTGATAATTCTGTTAGTTGGTACCCGAGAAATCGAGTGATGGTGACATGAAATATCATACCTTTTCGTGTAATTTACGTACCACATCGAACTGTCGAATGATTTTTTGCGAAAGACCAACTGATCATGCGAAATCACTTGGAGCAATGAATTGTCCTTTGATAAAAAATTGGTCCGATTGATCTGCATGCATTTTATGATAAAAATTCATCACTCGAAAAAAGTTGAAACTATAATAGATTGATAGTTAGAAACCATGTATGGAACAGAATTGTAATGGTATATCGATCTTGCCGTTATTTCTGCAGGTTTCACATTACAGTACTCGATACTCTGCTTGATGTCTAACTGGAACATCAGTCCTTGGTATTTGATATTTGCTCTGATTCCGGCAAATATTGTGGGTGGCATACCGGTCATGCAATTAGCTTTCATTTGTTATATTTCTGACACAACGGCAGAAGATCGAAGAACGCTGCAATTGGCTTTACTACAAATGTTAATATTTGGTGGACGAATGCTAGGTGGATTCACGGCACCTTCAATTTATCATAGCTATGGCTACACCTACGTATTTGGTACAGCAGCTGCCTGCTGCGGATCGGCCCTACTTTTCACCTATCATCGCATTCCTGAGACGGTAAAAGATGCCTCTAAGGTAAGTTTGTATTGCAATCAAACAGTCGTGTGTATCGTATGGACTATTCGCTCGAATTTAAATTGAATGTAGCGAGATTTACAGTCCTTTTAATCTCATCTGCTAACAGATCATTGAGAAATTTCCTTTTCCACTAATCAGCGCATCCAAATTCCGAAATTGATAGCAATTAGTTCAATATGATTTCACAGAAATCGGTACGTGAACCGTTTAATATCTCAACGGTGAAAGAGATTGTGACCTGCAGCTATTTGACGAAGCTAGAGAACTTTCAACGATGTGTCGCATGGCTGGCAATTTTTACTCTCACTTCGACTATTCTTATTTACCGAGGACAGGAGAGTACCGGATTTTTATTCACCAGAGCACGTTTAGGCTGGAATGTTATGCACTATTCCTATTACGGTACCATTAGGGCTATTCTACGTGTCACAGGATTATGCGGAGTCTTGCTGCGTAGCCGAGTTTCAGGTAATAGACCAAATAGAAGTTATTCCATAAGTTGAAACTAGAAAATTGAAAATTATTGTATAATGTAGTATAAGTAAATATTATCAAATTATTCGGCCTATTCAATATAATTTCAGGTGTTACAGATACGTTTTTAGCCGGTGTAGGCTACGTATCGGCACTGGGTGGTACGATCACAAGATCCTTAGCATGGCAATCCTGGCACATGTATCTCGACTTGTGTATCGGCGTATTCAGTGAAATTTCGCCATCATCCGTGCGATCCATTATATCGAAGACCGTTCCTGCGCCTGATGTTGGTGAGTAATAATTTCGCCATTGGCAGAGCATAATTACGGTAATCGTCGATCAAACCTGCAAAAATCAACTTCTCAAATTTCAGGTAAAGTCTTCGCTCTTGTAGCTGTACTGGAGATATTGAGCACGTTGATCGGGGCGCCGATATTTACATTTATTTATTCGAATTATTTGCCACCGATCTATCCGTCGCCTGTTCATCTGCTGTCGAGCAGTGTCTACGGTTTGTTAATAATTTGTGTTATAAGTATCGAAGTGGTGATCAGGAAGTCTCGAAAGCCGACAACTTATACTGCTACCGCTCAAGAGGACTTCTGAGGATAGTTGGAATGATTTCCATCCCCATTGAAACAATCAATGTTCAAGAAAACAAAAAAAAAATAATAATAATAATAATAATCTTGTGGAGCGAGGAATGAAAATTTGGATTAAACGTGTTGGTTTTCGTCACGGTTCCATCAAACTTTTACTTGTATGATCTCATAACTAAATGTCATTTCACTTGATTCGTTAACGATCGGAAAATACACATTGCTTAACCTTACTACACAATCTTTGGTATAATAAAAATCACTATATTTAGTAGACTGGGCCAAAAAAATCGACTATTTTTTTTTTACAGTATATCGAAAATATTGTTTAGGGTGACAAAAAAAAATTATTGTGAGAATTTGAGTCCTTAATATTAATATTAAGAGGTCTATCATCGCAATTTTAGATTTTTTTTTCCTGAGCGGGTTTTTGTCTCAGAACTCCCAAACCATTGAGTTGAACAAAATTGACTCGGAAATATTTTTTGAAGGAAATTGAATGTTCTACTAAAAATGTCTTATTGAAATTTTCCGTCAGATGAACCGTTTCCTTACAACCATGCCTTAAAAATTGGTATAGTTTTACAATTTGATCTTTCAACTTTGGAATTTTGTAATTCATGTAAAAATCAGTACCCGGAAAAAACCGATAGATTTCTTATTGGAAATCAATTGCTCTACAAAAAAAGTCTCTTAACATTTTTGGCTAAATTCACTCCATCAAAAGTTATTCCAGGTTAAAGTTGAAGTGAACTTTAATTTTAACCTTGAATAACTTTTGATGGAGTGAATTTAGCCAAAAATGTTAAGAGACTTTTTTTGTAGAGCATTTGATTTCCCATAAGAATATTTAGCGGTTCTTTTCCGGGTACTGATTTTTACATGAATTACAAAATTCCGAAGTTGAAAGATCAAATTGTAAAACTATACCAATTTTTAAGGCATGATTGTAAGGAAACGGTTCATATGACGGAAAATTTCGATCAGACCTTTTCAGTAGAGCATTCAATTTCCTTCAAAAAGTATTTCCGAGTCAATTTTGTTTAACTCAATGGTTTGGGAGTTCTGAGACAAAAACCCGCTCAGGAAAAAAAAATCTAAAATTGCGATGATAGACCTCTTAGTTTTAGTTTTAAGAGGGTGGGTGACCGGGCTTTAGGGTCCCTGTACCTGACTGTCGGTTTCCACATCACTTCCGCAGCCACGGTGAATGATATGCGTCTGTGGTCTGAGAGGGAGTCGTCCTCGCGCACTCGCCAATCCTTAATCGTATCGATCAGGCTCGGGGTGCAGAGGGTGAAGTCTATGACCTCCTGCCTCACGACGTTGACAAATGTCGGCCTAGAGCCTCTATTGAGGATCTCTAGTCCTGCTGCAGAGAGGAACTCCAGCAATGCTGTTCCTCTCCTGTTTGTGTTGGAGCTTCCCCATACTACGTGGTGCGAGTTTGCGTCGCATCCCAGTATCAGGTTAAGCTTCTTTTCATTGGAATACCTAACCAGGGCCCTGAGTTCCTCCGAGGGAGGAGGTTCCTCAGAGTCGTAGGGTAGGTAGGCCGAGGCGACGATTACGTCGGTGGTGCTTCCCCTGCCCAGCTTCAGCTTGATTGATGCCGCGGCCATGTCTCTGCCACAGAATTGGTTTAGCCTTAGTGCGCAGTGTTTCCTGCTCATGAACACGCATCTGGGCCCGGGTTCCCCTGCTGCGCACACCAGCGTCCCCTTGTTTTGATCTATCCCTCTTAGTGTCCCCTTGTATACCCAAGGTTCCTGTATGAGTGATATATCTATTGACTCCATCACCAGGTTTCGGCTGTGTAAAGCCGAGGCCGCTTTGCAGTGCTAGAGGTTCAATTGTGAGCACCTGAGCTCGTTCCCAGCCATGGGCCCGACTATGTCTGGTGCCAAAAGGAGGCATCCAGCTGGGGAGTTCCGTTACTGGGCCTCCTCAGTTGTTGTGGCCGCCGGAGGCATCGCGCTGTCCCCCGGGTCCCTGCTCAGGGAGCAGGACCCCAGAGGGGTGGCCCGGGTCTCCGTGGCAGCAACGGTCAGGGTTCTCTGGACCCCCGCCCGGACGCTGTCTCTGCCTGCCCTACTGGTTTCTTGGGCCCTGGAGGGGCGGCCTCTTGTCCCCCCCCCCGGGTCCCTTTTCCTCGTTTGGCCGAGACACTCTGGCCCTGGACCCCAGCATCGAAGTGCTGGTGCCCTGGGGCCCTGAGGTCTCGCCCTGAGGTCGCCGGAGTGGCCACCACGGCGGCGGCTGGGGGGACGACATCTCCGCCATCTGTGGCGGTGTCCTCTCCCCTCGCTCTTCTACCGCTACGGCCTCCTCATTTGCTTCTGGGTTACGGGGCTCCAGGCCCTCACCGGTCTTTGAGGGGGCCTCCCTGAAGGAGACCCTACCCAAGCCGTAGTGGGCCACGAGTCCCCTTTCCCTTAGCCCTTCTCTCGACTTGGCGTTGACCCCCAGTACTAGGAAGACGGACTTGGGTCCGTCTTTCCTGTCCCAGACCCGCCATGCGTGGGTCTGGAGACTTGGGTTTTGGCGCGTGAGCCTCTTTAGAATGACCTCTGGTTTCTCCGGGATGCCGGGAATTGCCAGAGTCATTCTGTATAGCCTGGGCAGTTGCCCCCTCTCCAGTAGTTGGAGGGAGGCCCCCGCCCAGGGCTCCAAGGTTGGGACCGTGGACCTCAGCCATCTGACGGCCCTGTCGACAGAGCCTGTGACGGCCCCCTGGTCGTACCGGTGCCGGTCGAAGCAAGGGAGCTCCTCCCCATCCGGGATGGAGTCCATCGCTCGACAAAGCGCCTGGATCACCAGGTGTCCCTCTTTTGGGCTCAGGGTGGCCTCAGGGTAGCTTTTGGGTGTAATAACCACCCTTCTGCTACCCTTGGCCGCATCCTCGTAGCTTGCCGGTGTTAAGGCATCTCTGCCCCGCTTGGGAGCCGAGTATGCCTCCGGCGGAGTGCTGTCGGATGGTCTGGGCCTTTTCAGGCCCTTCTCGTCCGTTGCCCTCTGTGTTTTTGCTAGCTGCCCAGCAGCCACGGGCAGCCCAGTGCTTGGGCCTCACGTTTCGCCGTGCTCGCTGGCTTTGTTAGAGGCACCTCCGGTCAGTTCGGAGGAGTTCCTGACGGCCTGTTTGGCCCTCCTGGCCCTCCTCTTTACCGACGCAGAGAGTCCCTTATCAGCTGGGCGTCCGGGTTCGGCTGCGGTCCCGACTGCTGTCGGGCCCTTGGCCTCACCCTGTACCCTGTCTTTGGTCCCGACGGTGGTCGGGCCCTTCGCCTCACCCTGGGGGTTGGCGTCGGTCCCGACGGTTGTCGGGCCCTTTAGCTCTGCTGGTGCCCCGGCCTCCGAGATCGAGAGGCTGCAGCGGGTCATAGAGGCTAGAGCCTCCACGTCCCGCGTTAGCCCTTGTCCCCCGTGGCCTGTCACCTCCGGTGAGTCCACCTCCATGGAAGGGGCCCCACCGGTACCTACGTTTTCTTTTTTTTGTTTGTTGAGTCCATAATTGTTCCCACGAGTAAACAGGAAATAAGGTCGACCCCTGCAGAGCCTGTTGCAGGGGTAAGGCTAGATACAATGGGGGGGCGCCCGGTACGCCAAGGGCATCGTTAGAGACACTATTCCCTAGTACCATTCAGCCCTCAGCACGATTGCTTCCACCTTGGCTTAGGGAGTTGGTCCGTGGTCGGGGCCTTGGCTCGCCTGGGCCGGTTTTTACGCCTGCCGGTTTGCTTATAGCCGCCGACTAACCAGGGTGTCAGCGTCCCTGGTCCCGATTCCCAGTTGCTTCACAGCCCGTGATCCTCAGGGCCTAAAGTCCGTGACTCCCCTGGCCGCCCTCCTATCCACCACCCGGAGACGCGCTCGGTTGGCACTCACCCTCGTTCCCCGCGCTCCTTTACGGAGTTTGGGGAACCCGAGGATAGACCTCTTAATATTAATATTAAGGACTCAAATTCTCACAATAATTTTTTTTTGTCACCCCAAACAATATTTTCGATATACTTAAAAAAAAATGTAATTTTTTTTGGCCCAGTCTAATATTTAGTCTAGCCGTACAATGTATGTACTCTAATTGAGAATAATAGCGAATTAAATATTTTAAATGTGTTAATTTTTTTTTATAGAATTTTTTTGCCTTTTTTTTATTCAAAAATTTTAATTATTGAAAAAAAAAAAAAAAAAGGTATGGTAAATTAACGCGTTGAATATTCATTTTCATGCTCAAATGAAAAAGTTTCAGTGATATATTCAAGTTCGCTGCATCAATCTAAACCATGGCGAAGGACCAATGAATTGCACGATAACAGGCCTCGTGCGTATCGCCGGTGGCGCCATCTATTTAGGACGCCCGTCTATTGGTGAGCTACAACACAGTCACAAACTACGATTGTATTGTCTCACCAATATTCAAACGCGTCCAAGTTACGCGCCCGTCAAGTAGCGCGACGATCGCAAAAAGGCGATACGCAGGTAGCATATAATATTTTCTGGGAGAAAGAAGGGCTATGTGATGGAATTGAAGATCAGAGGGCTAGTATTTTAGACCAAAAAAAACACCTCTCTAAATTCGAACAAAATCCGTGCAGCGGAACCCTGGGACACTCCTAGTAAGGTCAATCTGATAAGGTGGCTACTCACTAATGCCTTCCAGTCGCATTACGTCCTGAGCAGTCTTGAAGTACCAAGTGCTCGCGATGTAGAAAACACCAGCTATAATAACCGCGGGAAAGATCATCCAGACGTTGACGATCGTCACCATAATTACTACTCCTATTACCATCAGAAAAATGTGAAGTGCGTCTAGCATCACTCTGGGAAGTAGCTCGTCCATCGAGCCGACGTCCTTTGAGAATCGGTTGAGAATTCTTCCTATAAAAAAGATCATGAAGTCAAGAGCTTTCTCACTTTTTAGTCGAAAAGTTCAATGTGTTTTAATTACCAGATGGATTGGTGTTGAAGAACCTCATAGGAGCTTGCAACAAGTTGGCAAACATTGAATTGTGTATGTTATTGCGACTGGCGTTCGTGCATGTATTCATGAACAGCACGCTGCGTACGATGGTAAGGAATATGGAACCGAGAAGAAGAATCATATATACGTAGATCCCCAAATGTTCGTGCATCAGTCCATTCTCATCAATCCATTGCGATTCTTTGAAGTGTATCTCTTGATGACGCTCACTGGTGTCGTTGCTTTGGTAGCTCATGCTGCTAGAAACTGAATCATTCGATGGTGACATATTTCTGAGAATCCCTTGATTGGTCCAGTATGTTACCCAGTAATTAGTTCTACTGGCCGCTATTCGACTAATTATAAAAACTGTCACCAAAATAACCAGCGAGCACATGTTACCACCGGCCGAAATGTAGCCCCAGTATACTATGTTCGATATATTTCCTTTCTCGATTACCTCTTTGCTCATGTCTTGTGATTTTTTGCTAGGCTCGGTAACGTTTGATAATTCGACATTTTCTACTGCAGTTATGTCTGATCTCTGGAAGTACAACTCATTATTATGAATACTGAGATTCAGATGCTTGATCTAGACTACCAATCTACTACCACTTGAACTGTAACTGGTAATGTACATTCCTTGTCAATATATTATAAACTAGAGCGACGTCCCTGATCAGAATCATGTTCAGGACATTTCTTGAGTGTTTAAAACGTCAAGGAGGAGTGTTTGACTATACATCATTCCAATGGAGGCATCTCTAGTAATTCATTTGAGGTTCTAGAGTTCCTCATGATCCCACCAAGTCCCTTTACCCTGTGAACTGACTTGCTGAAATTACCTCGCATTCCAGTTCCTCCAAGTTCCATATTCAATCAGCTGACTTGTAACAGTCTTCTCTGCATCCTGAAGCGCCTTGGTATTTTCTGGTTCAACTTTTACTGGGCATTTGACTTCGTCCAATAGTAAAAAATTCTATAAAAATAAATGAACCAACTTTATTAACCGCTGATATCATCATTCCTGATGATATTGAACGCTCAAAAATTTCGGTACTGTTTAGTGTTAATCTTTCCAGAGACACGGCACTTTCACCGGCCAAGATGACTGCATGGGGAAAGAAGAACGCGCACGTAAGTTTCAGCGTACCGACCAGACCAATAAGCACAAACGTGATGTTTGCAGTCAGTGAATGTCCCATCAGAACAAAAATGATCAATGTCATGTGGAGAGAAACTTCATCCGACAATGCGATCATGCTTTGATGTACCGCTCTCACGTATGACGTATACCGAATTAACCTAAGCTCCAGCGCTCGAAGTTTATATACTTCCAATCCGAACGGCTTTTCCCATGTGTGCATCTTTACGATCTGTGATTATATTACACTGTGGAGGGAATTCAGATTGACCCTTATTCAATTCACAGTTCATATCGCAATTATGGTTTTGTGATTACCTGAATTCCGGAAATTAACTCGCTCATCATTTGCACTCTACGATCTGTTTCCATTGCGATTTTAGATCTCAGCTTGCTGCTAACCCTGCTTAACAGATTGCCACACGACTTATCCGACCAACGATAACTGTAATGTTTTGAGCAGAGTTGAGGAGAATGATATGAGTCAATATGAGCAGCAAACGAAATTGGAATGGTAAAAATATTACATGGGGTTCTCCAAGCGAGCAGAATTACGGATAGCCGGATTCAGACGATCTTTGAAAATTCTGAATCATCAGATGTCACCTGTATCGGCATGATCCAAACATGGTAAAGGAACATCAAAACCAGATCAAACCGAGCCACATCGTTGCTGATCAAATTCTCCACTTGTCCAGCAGCTGTGCTGTTCACGGCAATCTGATCGAGGCGTAGAACCTGAAAGTGGTAAATTTTGTGCATAGTATGAGGTGATGTGCACGATAGATGATTGCATCATTAATTTATTATCACCTTCCGGTATATCATCAAGCAGCATGCAATCCTGACGCACGTTCCAATTTTCTTGACCCTCATGCCGGTATGATGAGTTATGAAGAGTATTCCGAGAGTAGTGATGACCAGGAGGCTAGCGTGAAGGGGAGCTTCATCCTGTTTCATCAGATTTTCGTCTGGATTGAAGTAACTGATTACCCAACCCTCAAGTATTGGCCGTGCAACACGAAGAACTGCGGATTGGATGAGAAGAATCACTCCTTAGATCATGTAAGGAACGCAGAACATCCGGGCTATTGCCAAAGTCAGATTTGGCTTCCTAGTTGGCTTTCTGTTCCCGTCTATTCCCAGTTTAAACTGTTGGTCTGCTTTCATCAACTCCTTCTTCCATTCTGTATATCATTCACGGAGTTTGCAATTTCGTGAAATGTACCATTCGAGAGATATTTTTTATCATTCAGGGTATTACCTTCCGAGAGGATCGTCGAGGCGTTTTGATTCATCGGATTCCAATGGACTATACAAGTCTTTAACCTGCAAGCCTCGTCTCGCGTCCTTCCAGAATATCGGTGCTGTCCATCTGTCGATATTTGTCAAGAAATTATCAGGCATATTAGTTTATATCCGAGATAAATTATTTTCTTGTATGCGGGGATCGGAAAGTCAGGCTTCCAAAATTAGTAAGACTGTAGATTAATCATTGCTGTATGTAGAAATCGGTTAAAGAACCGTGAAAGAATTTCAGGACTAGAAAGAACTGGACAACCTGCTGTTAAGTTTGAACTAAAACAACTTCCCAATTAACACAACCTGGTGGAAAACACGTTTATTCCATGGAAAAATGGTAGAAACATAGTGTTGGTGTGAAAACTAAACGTGTTCTTATTTACTTTGATTTCAAGAATTTTTTTGCACGTCTCTTACACGTTTTTGTCACGTTGAAACACGTTTTCATTCAATATAGGTATGTGACAATGTTGATCATGTATCAATCAAATGTCGTGTTATCCACGTATCTAGTGAACTTCTAAATTCACGAGAGAATTTCAACGTTCAATAATCGTTGAAATTTTATCTGAGTTAGTTGTTATCCAGTGTACCAGTGAACGTTCCATAAACGTGAAACAATATTGCAGTGTTTGACGTTTCCTTCGAGCGAGTCAAAATGCACAAATTCATGTCCCAGTTTCAACGTTTAACAAACGTTGTAATCTCGCATGTATAAGTTGTTATCCAGTGTAACAGTGATAAACATTGAACAATATCGTATTAATTAACGATTTCTTTAAGCGAGTAAAGGTGCACGATTCAAATCCACATTTTCAACGTTCAATAAACGTTGGGATTTCGTATAAATGAGCTGTCATTCAGTGTAATTATAAGTACCCAATTTGAACAAATTACCCAAGGAAAATGATGAATGTAAATTTTGCACTTTTCATAGGTAGAATATTTGGCACCAAAATACCCGGTCGAGATCAAAATCGGCAATGGTCACCCAAAAAAGTGGTCCGCTTCACGTGAAAAGCCACATACGTATAATTAGTATACATATGTATTATGTAAATTATGTTTTATAATCGTTTATCAAAGCTGTTTATGTATAATATGTCTTCAAAATATATAAAATACAATTTTCACACGTTTAAAAAACGTATCAACGCGCTTCGTGCGGCTGCCACCAGGTGGCGATCTCCTCTCGCGATTAAAATACTCCAGCCATCTTATGGTAACCCCGAGCGGCCGACTGTATAGAAGTCAATAACCATTGTCAGTTTATGAACTAGTGACACACTAGCTTAAGGTTTTGTGTTTGAGACGTGTACCTGAGCAAGACATGCAAAATTTTTGTTGATCATGCGGACAATTGTCAATTTTTTTACCGGTGGAGTCTGATTCTCATGGATCAAGCAGTTCATAATTGTTTAAAACACGTCGTACTTAAACGATTAACTGATGTATAAAAACATCGTCCAATCAACGTGCTTAAAAGCCGATTATAAATCGTATATAACACGTCTTATTTAAAAGAGAAATTGATGTACACAGACAACGTTCAATTAACGGTTTTGAAAGACGGTTATACTTACAGTGTAAAGAAAGAAGAAGTAAAGAAAGAAAGAGTGTAAAGAACGTGTATAGAACGTCGTGAATTCGGTGGATCAGCCGGACATTACATCGTTTATAACACGTATCGCTTTGTCAAAGATTCAACGCTACTTCTAAACGTTTTCTACATCGTGGATCCACCATTTCTAAACGTTTAATTCACCATTTTGTGTTAATTAGGTTACGGCTCGTGTTTTTGCGCGTGGTGGAGTGGAAAAAATTTATTCACCTTACCTAAAAAATGTTGTAAAAGTCTGTTCAAACAGCAAATTCCTCACTCGAATGACGCAGTCTGATTTCGTAAGCCATATTTTCTCGTTAAAAATATAATTACATTATTAGGTAGATTGTACAAATTTCAGTCAAGTTTTGCAACGCAGTGTTGAAACTACAAAGCAAAATTCTGCACAATCGATAATTTGGTGAGAAAAAATAAAGATAAAATCGGTACGTTCCTCGAAAGTTTTATTCAACGGCTTTATTCTCTTTACCGTCAGAAAATTTTTCACCACGCCACGGACGTTAAATTTAGAAAATAATTTTTGTAATCCGTTGTGATATATTATCGAAAAAAAAAAGAAATTTTATCGTATTCGCATAAATCGATGCTATTTTGTCAATTGTGATAAATTATCAGGTCATTGATGATAATTCAGTCTGTGAAAAGTGTGATGAGCTGTTGGCAAACTTTCGTTAGCAATTAGCCTCGGCATAGACATCCATATGCCTCGTTGTTATGAATGTTTGCGAGGCAAACTATGGATTAGATTTTGTTTAATCCAATGTGTTCGGTTATTCATGAATTTACTGGGTATGAATACTCCATAATACGTCCGTGAAACCTTGAATAATATTTCTATCTGACCAAAAATTATCAAAGTGAGCAAAAATATTCGACAATTGTTAAGTAAATAAATGAACACGATTTTTGTTCATCAATTGGCACTTTCTATTGCAAATACGGTGAGACATCGTGAGTACGAAATAATAGTATCGAGCAATATTTGAACATCATGTGAGTTGTGCAACTATTAATTACTGCAATGAAAGCCGATCCACCATATTTCTTTTTTGGAATTTTTATATGCGAAACGTCTCATTTTTCGAAATTTTGACTACGATGACTTGTTTCATCAGCATTACCCAAACTGAAACACGCAAAAAATTCAGCCAATCTCACCGAAAGTAGGTTCACCAAATAAAAAAAGATTTGGAACAGGTGAAATTATTAATATCTAGGTATCGTTCAGTCATTAGAAAAAAAAAATTCTAATATTTATGATGGTTTGTATATGGTAATTTTCAAAATATCTTAAAATAAACTAATAAATATTCATCTGCGCTCTGGAAAAAAAGTCGAAAAAATATTGCCACCCAAACCATCATGCTTGTTGTTCTCAATCCATTCCTTTACCGCGGGACCAAAAGTACTATGTACAAACTTACGGCAATTTGATTGATGGGTTCACTGTATCTGAACTTTATCTGTGACACCTTGGCCCGTATTCAGCAGTCGCCTCTATCTAGAAGTCACTTTTAGCCATAAGATTTAATACAGAGATAAAGGCGCCTTTGAAGTCGGTATGATAGTAATGACGGAGACCTTGGTCGGAGGTATACTGCCAGGGGCGATAACTCTGTTCTTCGGGTCTTGGAGCGACCGAGGTGGTAGAAGGCCTCTTTTATTGGCATCTTTCAGTGGTGAGATATTCGTTACAGTCTTCACCGGACGCATTCTGATAATTCTGTTAGTTGGTACCCGAGAAATCGGGTGATGATGACATGAAATATCATACCTTTTCGTGTAATTTACGTACCACATCGAACTGTCGAATGATTTTTTGCGAAGAACCAACTGATCATGCGAAATCACTTGGAGCAATGAATTGTCCTTTGATAAAAATTGGTTCTATTGATCTGCTTGCATTTTATGATAAAAATTCATTACTCGAAAAAAGTTGAAACTATAATAGATTGATAGCTAGAAACCATGAATGGAACAGAATTGTAATGGTATATCGATCTTGCCGTTATTTCTGCAGGTTTCACATTACAGTACTTGATACTCTGCTTGATGTCTAACTGGAACATCAGTCCTTGGAATTTGATATTTGCTCTGATTCCGGCAAATATTGTGGGTGGCGTACCGGTCATGAAATTAGCTTTCATTTGTTATATTTCTGACACTACGGCAGAAGATCGAAGAACGCTGCAATTGACTTTACTACAAATGTTAATATATGGTGGACGAATGCTAGGTGGATTCACGGCACCTTCAATTTATCATAGCTATGGCTACTCCTACGTATTTGGTACAGCAGCTGCCTGCTGCGGATCGGCCCTACTTTTCACCTATCATCGCATTCCTGAGACGGTAAAAGATGCCTCTAAGGTAAGTTTGTATTCTAATCAAACAGTCGTGTGTATCGTATGGACTATTCCGCTCGAATTTGAATTGATTGTAGCGAGACTTACAGTCCTTTTAATTGAGAAACTTCCTTTCCCACTAATCAGAACATCCAAATCCCGGAATTGATAGTAATTAGTTCAATATGATTGCACAGAAATCGGTACGTAAACCGTTTAATATCTCAACGGTGAAAGAGATTGTGACCTGCAGCTATTTGACGAAGCTAGAGAACTTTCAACGATGTGTCGCATGGCTGGCAATTTTTACTCTCAATTCGACTATTCTTATTTACCGAGGACAGGAGAGTACCGGATTTTTATTCACCAGAGCACGTTTAGGCTGGAATGTTATGCACTATTCCTATTTTACTACCACTAGTTCTGTTCTAAGTGTCACAGGCTTATGCGGAGTCTTGCTGCGTAGCCGAGTTTCAGGTGATAAACTAAATAGAAGTTATTCCATAAAATGAGCCTAGAAAATCGAAAACTGTTGTGTAATGTAGTACGAGTAAATATTATCAAATTATTCTGCCTATTTAGTACAATCTCAGGTGTTACAGATACGTTTTTAGCCGGTCTGGGCTACGTATCGGCACTGGGTGGTGCGATCACAAGATCCTTAGCATGGCAATCCTGGCACATGTATCTCGACGTGTGTATCGGCGTATTCAGTGAAATTTCGCCATCATCCATGCGATCCATTATATCGAAGAACGTTCCTGCGCCTGATGTTGGTGAGTAATAATTTTGCCATTGGCAGAGTATAATTACGGTTATCGTAGATCAGACCTGCAAAAATCGACTTCTCAAATTGCAGGTAAAGTCTTCGCACTTGCGGCTGTACTGGAGATATTGAGCACGTTGATCGGGGCGCCGATATTTACATTTATTTATTTGAATTATTTGCCACCGATCTACCCGTCGCCTGTTTATCTGCTGTCGAGCAGTATCTACGGTTTGTTAATAATTTGCGTTATAAGTATCGAAGTGCTGATCAGGAAGTCTCGAGAGCCGACAACTTATACTGCTACTGCTCAAGAGGACTTCTGAGAATAGTTGAAATGAATTCCATCCCCATTGAAACAATCAATGTTCAAGAAAAAAAAAAAAAATAATAATAATAATAATAATGATAATGATAATGATAATGATAATGATAATGATAATGATAATAATAATAATAATCATAATAATAATAATAATAATAATAATAATAATAATAATAATAATAATAATAATAATAATAATAATAATAATAATCTTGTGGAGCGGGGAATAAAAATTTGGAATCAACGTGTTGGTTTTCGTCACGGTTCCATCAAACTTTTGCATTTAGTATTTCATAACTAAATGTCGTTTCACTTGATTTATTAACGCTCGGAAAATACACATTGCTTAACCTTACTACAGAATCTTTGGCATAATAAAAATCACTATATTTAGTCTAGCCGTACAATGTACTTTAATTAAGATTAATAGCGAATTAAATATTTTAAATGTCCAATATCGACTGAGAAATGATTTCGTCGCAAATGTGTGATCTACTCGTCAGTTCCTTGAACAATATCGTCGTTCAATTCTTCTCGAAATTCAGGGTTAAGTTGGTAGGCGTTTTCAGCGATTGCAGCTAATTTATCAGCCATCGCTTTTCCAGTTTGTTGCAGCATTTGGGAGAACTGACTGTCATGATTTTTCAAAAGAATATGTGGATGACCAGACTCCTGTTTATAAAATGGAAAGAAAACTTAGATTACAAACGCTTGATTAGTATTCACAGTCCAGACTATAACGATTACTTCATAATAATACTCGCCGTTACACAGCCATCCCTCATAACCAGAACTCTGTCACTGTCCATTATCGTGTTCAGTCGATGAGCTATCGTCAGCACCGTGCAATCGGCGAATCTCCGTCTGATTGTGGTTTGTATCAGAGCGTCGGTACTGCGAAACGATAAGCTCTAACTGAGTGTAAAACATCACCAAAGTAGACAAGTACAAACTATTTTAGTTACACATAGTTGAATGAGCAGCGCAGCAATATCAGAAAATGGTCGTCGAGTGATGCGAGCAACAATACTCAGTGATGAATGTTACAGTATCCAACATGATAGGATATGCACTTACCTGTGGTCAATATTTGCTGTAGCTTCGTCGAGCACGAGGAGCCGATTCTTTCTAAGGATGGCTCTTGCCAAGCAAATGAGCTGACGCTCTCCGACACTGAAGTTTGTTCCACCTCGAGCAACCTTAAAGTCAAGGGAATGAATGACATCGGCAAGTTCAACTTCCCGGAGGCTGTTCCAAAGCTCTGAGTCCGAGTACTCTTCGAAGGGGTCCAAGTTGTAGCGCAGACTCGCCGAGAACAAAATTGGCTCCTGGGGTATGATCGAGATGCGAGGACGCAGCTCGTGCAACCCTATCGACTTTGTGTCAATCCCATCCAATACTATTTCACCTTCGAGTCCGTCTTCGGCTAAACGAAATAGCGCAGAGATGAGCGAGGATTTTCCAGCCCCAGTTCTTCCCACTATTCCAACCTTCCATCCTGAATGTATGGTCAGGTTCAAGTTCTGAAATCAGATGAAAATCGTACAGGATTTGAAAGAATTATTATCTGTTAGGAATTCGCAGCAAATAATCGAGAGAAACATGGCAAAAGTACAACATGAATTCAGTTATTTCTTCTGGTCTCACCTTCAACACTAGTGGCTTGTCAACTGCGTATCTCATGGAGGTATCTTTGAAGACTAAACTACCCTGAGAAGGCCATGTCGATGGAGGAGGGTTCTCACTTGTGAACGGTCCCTCCTTTGGCAAGTTCGTATATTGCAAGAGTCGCTCCACTGATGTCATCTGCGATATTACCGTGGCACACCGTCTCACACCATATTGAATCATACCAGTCAGGATCAGGGATTGGGAAATAGCAAGTCCCACGTATCCTGGTAGAGTGTCTCCTGTAAATCACAGTGATCAGATTCTTCGCTCGATTGTATATCTCGAAATTCTCGAACATTAAATCATCGAATGGTCAAGAATCGCAGAATACTAACCATCTTTTACGAGGATAAAAGAAAAACAAACGCAACCGATGAAAGAACTCGTCATCAGATCGAGGAATAAACCAAACGCAGATGCAGTAACAATTGTCAGGAACCAGGCTCCAGTGTGCGCATCTTGATGACGATCGAATTTTCTCTGTAGCAATTCTTTTGCTGCCGGACCTCTGCTTCGTATCGTTGCTAAACCATCCAGAGTTGAACTGACGTGTGAGAACACGGGGCTCTTCGCTGCAATCATCGATGCACTTGCCATTATGTTGATGACGAATCTTTGAGTACCTAATATCGTTCCTCATCTTGTTCTCATCCAAGATCAATCTGATAAGGTAACTACTCACTAATGCCTTCCAGTCGCATCACGTCCTGAGCAGTCTTGAAGTACCAAGTGCTCGCGATGTAGAATACACCAGCTATAATAACCGCGGGGAGGATCATCCAGATGTTGACGATCGTCACCATAATTACTACTCCTATTACCATCAACAAAATGTGAAGTGCGTCCAGCATCACTCTGGGAAGTAGCTCGTCCATCGAGCCGACGTCCTTTGAGAATCGGTTGAGAATTCTTCCTATAAATAAGATCATGAAGTCAAGAGCTTTCTCACTTTTTAGTCGAGAAGTTGAATGTGTTTCAATTACCAGATGGATTGGTGTTGAAGAATCTCATAGGAGCTTGCAACAAGTTGGCAAACATTGAATTGTGTATGTTGCGACTGGCGTTCGTGCATGTATTCATGAACAGCACGCTGCGTACGATAGTTAGGAATATGGAACCGAAAAGAAGAATCGTGTATACGTAGATCCCCGAATGTTCGTCCATCAGTCCATTCTCATCAATCCATTGCGATTCTTTGAAGTGTATCTCTTGATGACGCTCACTGGTGTCGTTGCTTTGGTAGCTCATGTTGCTAGAAACTGAATCATTCGATGGTGACATATTTCTGAGCATCCCTTGATTGGTCCAGTATGTTACCCAGTAATTAGTTCCACTGGCCGCTATTTGACTAATTATAAAAACTGTCGCCAAAATAACCAGCGAGCACATGTTACCACCGGCCGAAATGTAGCCCCAGTATACTTTGCTCGATATATTTCCTTTCTCGATTGCCTCTTTGCTCATGTCTTCCGATTCTTTGCTACGCTCGGTAACGTCCGATAATTCGACATTTTCTACTGCAGTTATGTCTGATCTCTGAAAGTACAACTCATCATTATGAATACTTAGATTTAGGTGCTTGATCTAGACTACCAATCTATCATCACTTAAACTGTAACTGGCAATGTGCATTCCTTGTCACTATATTAGAAACTAAAGCGATGACCCTGATCAGAATCATGTTCAAAACATTTCTTGATTGTTCAGAACGTCAAGGAGGAGTGTTTGACCATAAGTCCAATTAAGGCATCTTCAGGAATTCATTTGAGATTTTCGACTTCCTCATTATCCCACCAAGTCCCTTTACCCTGTGGACTGACTTGCTGAAATTACCTCGCATTCCCGTTCCTCCTTATTTTCGTTGATTTTCTCGACTTCCTTCAGCTCTTCAATATCTAGAACGTAGAATTTTGAGGTGGCTAGTTCTTCGTATGTGCCTTGACATTCCACAGTACCCTAAAATCAATCACCATGAATTGTTGTACCGGTTTTATTCTATTAGTGAAGATATTTCATTTACAGGCTGCAGCAGAATCTGCATAGAGCTGTTGACAATTAATCTCGCTTACATGATGCATAACGACGACGTAATCTGTGTGCCGAAGATATTGTAACTGGTGAGTGACGAGGATACGGGTTTTGCCTTCCAGAAATCCAGTGATGCACTCTTCGAACAGGTGACGACCCACGCGAGGGTCCACCGCGCTGAGAGGATCGTCGAGCAGGTAAAGATCGGCATCCCTGTAAATGGCTCTGGCCAAATTAACGCGAGCTCTCTGGCCTCCCGATAAAGCTGCTCCTCTTATCCCCACAAAGCTCAAGTCACCTTGAGGCAGCTGCTTAAAGTCTTCGAACAGGGCACACACTCTAGTCACCTGTGGACGGTGGTGAAAATATATATTAGAGTTAAATCTTAGACTGCATTTTCTAAGGCCACTAGGATCCTGACATTGAGTAAAGGTTTTCAGCCAATGGATGATGACTCGTGCATGATTTTTCAATGTGCTGGATATCATTCGAGCTGTTCGCAATCTTTTGAAACTCATGGGAAGGAACGCTGTATTTTTTTCTTTCAACTTGAACCTTATTTGCAATGTCAACATGTGGGGTTCGCGATCTACAATCTCAATCCATGTGCGGGAAGTACTACTCAGAAATGGTTTACCACAATCATGTCAGAGGTAGATGATTACCTCTTGGTATCGCACTTCGTTGTATGGTTGGCCAAATAGAATATTGTCGCGTACGCTGGCGGAGAAAAGCCACGAATCTTGGCTGGTGTAGGAGATGCGAATGTCTCGACTAGTGATTTTAGTCTTACTGTTTTCCCCTGAGAATAACAAAAGTTTTCCAGATCCTGTAGACAACTCGCCCAGCAGAAGGTGGAGCAAAGATGATTTACCAGAGCCAGTCGATCCCACAACAGCACACAGCGACTGACTCTTGACTTCCATTGAAACATCACAGAGAGTAGGTGGCAGTCGACCATAGACCCAGTTTGCTGCAATTTTTACTAGCTTGATACCAACTCCATTTTCAATCAGCTGACTTGTAACAGTCTTTTCTGCATCCTGAAGCGCCTTGGTATTTTCTGGTTCAACTTTCTCTGGGCATTTGACTTCGTCCAATAGTAAAAAATTCTATAAAAATAAATGAACAAACTTTATTAACCGCTGATATCATCATTCTTGATGACATTGAACGCTCAAAAATTTCGGTACTTACCGTTAATCTTTCCAGAGACACAGCACTTTCACCGGCCAAGATGACTGCTTGGGGAAAGAAGAATGCGCACGTCAGTTTGAGCGTACCGACCAGACCAATAAGCACAAACGTGATGTTTGCAGTTAGTGAATGTCCCATCAGCACAAAAACGATCAATGTCATGTAGAGAGAAACTTCATCCGAGAGTGCCATCATGCTTTGATGTACTGCTCTCACGTATGATGTATACCGAATCAACCTAAGCTCCAGCGCTCGAAGTTTGGATACTACCAATTCGAACGGCTTTTCCCATGAGTGCATCTTCACGATCTGTGATTATATTACACCGTGGAGGGAATCCAGATTGACCCTTATTCAATTCACAGTTCATAACGCAATTATGGTTTTGTGATTACCTGAATTCCGGAAATTAACTCGCTCATCATTTGCACTTTACGATCTGTGTTCATTGCGATTTTGGATCTCAACTTGCTGCTAAACCTGCTCAAGTACCCTTGAATCAGCACCGTCAGTACGATCATTGTTACGATCCCAACTAACGCAGCTGTGCCTACAGATTGCCACATGACGTATCCGACCAACGATAACTGTAATGTTTTGAGCAGAGTTGAGGAAAATGATATGAGTCAATATGAGCAGCAAACGAAATTGGAACGGTAAAAATATTCTATGGGGTTCTCCAAGCGAGAAGAATTGCGGATAGCCGGGTTTAACCGATCTCTCAAAATTCTGAATTATCAGATGTTACCTGTATCGGCATGATCCAAATGTAGTGAAGGAACATGAAAACCAGATCAAACCGAGCCACATCGTTGCTGATCAAATTCGCCACTTGTCCAGCAGCTGTGCTGTTCACGGCAATCTGATCGAGGCGTAGAACCTGAAAGTGATAAATTTTGTGCGTAATATGAGGTGACGTGCACGATGGACGATCGCATCATTATTTAATATCAGTAGGTACCTTCCGGTATATCATTGAGCAGCATGCAACCCTGACGCACATTCCTATTTGCTTAACCCTCATGCCGGTATGATGAGTTGTGAAGACTATTCCGAGAGTAGTGATGACCAGGAGGCTAGCGTGAAGGAGAGCTTCGTCCTGTTTCATCAGATTTTCGTCTGGATTGAAGTAACTTATTACCCAACCCTCAAGTATTGGTCGTGCAACACGAAGAACTGCGGATTGGATGAGAAGAATTACTCCTTGGATCATGTAAGGAACCCAGAACATCCGGGCTAGTGCCAAAGTCAGATTTGGCTTTCTAGTTTGCTTCTTCTTCCCGTCTTTTCCCAGTTTTAACTCCTGGTCTGCTTTCATCAACTCCTTCTTCCATTCTCTATATCATTCACGGAGTTTGCAATTTCGTGGATTTAACCATTCGAGAGATATTGTTTATAATTCAGGGTATTACCTTTCGAGACGATCGCCGAGGCGTTCTGATTCATCGGATCTCAAAGGACGGTACAAGTCTTTGACCTGCAAGCCTTGTCTCGCACCCTTCCAGAATATCGGTGCTGTCCATCTGTCGATATTTGTCAAGGAATTATCATGCGTATTAGTTTATATCCAAGATAAATTATTTTCTTTTATGCTGGGATCAGGAAGTCGGGCTTGCAAAATTAGTAAGACTGTAGAATAATCATTGCTGTATGTGAAAATCGGGTAAAAAACCGTGAGAGTTTCAGGATTCGAAAGAACTGGACAACTTTGTGTTAAGTTTGAACTGAAACAACTTACGGCTCGTATTTTTGCGCACGTTGGATTGGAAAAAATTTATTCACCTTACCCAAAAAATAGTGAGCTCAAAAAGCCCGACGTTTCCGCTGGATTTTTCCGACCACTTATATCCATGGTGTCCATATTCGATTAAGAATTAATTTTTCCAATATTCGATTGAGCTAATTCTCTCTGTAGTATTGTCTGGTTCCAATACGACTGCGGTAATTGAAGTTCTTGCTTTTCAGCTGTGTGCCTAAATTCTTTTGTTACAATTTATCGAGCGTGGAATCTATTCGAGTTGTAAAAATCTGTTCAAACAGCAAACTCCCCACTCGAATGACGCAGCTTAATTTCGTGAGCCATATTTTCTTGGTATATCCATTCGTTAAAAATACAATTTCATCATTAATAAGATTGTACAAATTTCAGTCAAGTCTTATCAAGAAGTGTTAAAACTGTAGAGAAAAATTCTGCACAATCGATAATTGGATGAAAAAAAAAAAAATTCATCGGTACGTCCCACGAAATTCTTCCCATCGGCTTTATTCTCCTTACCGTAATGTGAAAAATAGTTTTCATAAACTGTTGTGGAATACTATCAAAGAAAAAGAAAAAAAAAAGAAAAAAGAAATTTTATCGAATTCGCATACATCGATGCTGTATGTTAATTGTAATAAATTGTTGACTCATCAGTGATAATTCGGTTCTCTGAAGAGTGTGATCAGCTGTTGGCTAATACCTTCGTTAATAATTAGCCTCGGCATAGGCATACATGTGCTTGTTGTTATAAATGTTTCTATTTCTCCTACGCTAATTCGGTAGGACAAACTATGAATTACATTGTTCAACATACTGTGTGCGGCTATTCATAAATTCACTGGGTATGAATACTTTATAATACGTCCGTGAAACCTTGAATAATATTTTCATCAGACGAAAATCATGAAAGGGAGTGAAAATATACGACAATTGTTAAGGCCCATCCCTAGTCGCCCACCTCCTTTTTGCCGAAAAAGCGGTGGGGGAGGCACATTTCGATTATTATCCGGGGCCAGGCGTCGAAGACGCAAAAATAAAATGCAGAGCGGCGATTCTATTTCAATTCCGAACACATACGTCCGAAAATATGTTCGTTTCATGCGAAAATAGAGCTGCAAAACCGTTTTTAGATTTGTCAAATGTCAATTTCCTCGGCGGCCATTATTATGTAGCTGTACGCCGAGTTTAGCTGGCACACGAGGTAAGTGGCGCCACGAATATATGCTCCGACGCAAGGATAGTATACTAAGGGAGTGATATCCTTGATATTCGTGGCGCCACTTACCTGGTGTGCCAGCTAAACTCGGCGGACAGCTACATAATAATGGCCGCCGAGGAAATTGACATTTGACAAATCTAAAAACAGTTTTGCAGCTCTATTTTCGCATGAAACGAACATATTTTCGGACGTATGTGTTCGGAATTGAAATAGAATCGCCGCTCTGCATTTTATTTTTGCGTCTTCGACGCCTGGCCCCGGATAATAATCGAGATGTCTCTCCCCCACCCCTTTTTCGGCAAAAAGGAGGTGGGCGACTAGGGATGGGCCTTAAGAAAGCTTATTCCATCATCAAGAAGACAGAGAAATAAAATGAAGGGTATAGGCGGGAAAGCATGTCAAAACTGCCCCCGATGCGTTTTTTTTTTTTTTTATACTTAGGGATCATTTCGGTACTGAAGAAAAAAAAATCATGCAAAATTTTAGGTCTTTATCTCGAATATTTTTCGAGATATCGAAAGAAGAAAAAAAAACGTTATTTTCGGTTTTCATTCATTTTTCATTAGTAAAGATGAATATTAATGAATGTTGACTTTTTTCCAAGTACGAATGAATAAAATACACCACAAGAAATTTTTTTCACGATTCCACATTGAAAAGTCGATATTTTTTTCTAAATAAATAAAACTGAAATAATTTTTTCAAGTATGATGCTTAAGACACGCAGTCACCAAATTCAGACAGAATACGTCTTTTACACTCCTTTATACTCAGGAATTTTTTCGATTTTTTCAAATTAGCGGAACATAGTGAAAAAAATTGAAATCTAATTTCTTTTGGGTATAATTTTACGATTAAGTATAATAGAATCAATTTATGGGTAAAAAAAAATTATACTTATCGTTATATTTTATATATTAATTGAGCATTACATTACGAAAATACCAACGATTCGCATAAACATTGAAGAAAATTTGAATAAAACTAGTCTTCATCGATGAACACACAATTTTCAGTAATATTAAAAATACGATTTAAAATTTCCGCTGGCCTTACAATTTTCGACAAATATCTAGCATATGAGAATTATGAGATATAAGGTAAAGAATTGCTGCCACGTGCGATCAGCAACCAACCATATGTCTGCTATATTTACAGTCACAGCAGTACCTGGCAATGATCCGCATTTACTTCATTTTTATGAGGACAATATTCAATAAAACAGCGATATGTTTTTGCATTTGTATGTCGAGAATTAAATCGAACCTTCAGGATATTTTCAGCAATTTTCACATATCGAAGATTTATATTACTATCTTCATCTATCATTTCAGTCAAATATGAAATTGCTTGCGGAAGTTGATACGAAACATTGAAATAGTAGTATAAGTCTACTGAAAATATCCTGAAGGTTCAAGTTAGATCTGGACATATAAATGCAAAAACATATTAGGGTCATTCCATCTCAAATCGACCAATGGTTGGAATCGACCATCTTCGATTTTCATGAATTTTTGTCAGAAGTTTTCTTTTATCATAGAACGAAGTTCTGCCAGAGGAAAAAAATTAAAAATTTTTCTTACGAAAGTTATGCGAAATTGAAAATGTCACCATTTTTCGCATTTTTCAAGTTTATTTTTCAAATATCTCGAAAACTATTATAGTTACAAAAATGGGCTTGAGTTTGTATTAAAGGGGATACTTGGGGCTATGGAAGAAAAATATTTTGAAAAAAAATTTCAGAAAAACGATGAACTGGCATAATTTTGAAATTTGAAAAATCGTAAAAATCGAATTTCAGTATTAAATTTTTGGCTCAATTTTTTTTGTATAAAGCCCTTAATTCATCTAAAAATATCCTGAAATTTTCAGGAGGGTGTTTTTGCTTTCTTTAAAGATATGAATTTTTGAATTTGCATAAAATTTTTTTTTTTTTTTCGCAACTTCTAAATATAGTAAAGTTAAGCAAATATTTAGTTTTATAATTTTGAGCAGTAAAAAATTAATTCTACTATGTGAGAACGTGAAAATGATAACATAATTGAAATTGCTTCTTTTATTTATGTTCCATCATTTTAAATCCAAACTCATTACGTGAGTCGTTTTTTTTTTTTTTTACTTCTTTTCCCGTTGTTGATGCCTCGTTTCTTCTTCTCAATCGGGAAGGAGTGATATTAATTTTCTAATGAAAATTTAATACAAATATAACATTTTTATTAATAATAATACTACAATAAATTAATTTTTTCAAATTATCTAACTTCTTCCAGATTGAGGAAAAGAAATGAGGCATCAACAACGGGAAATGAAGTGAAAAAAAAAAGACTCACGTAATGAGTTTGGATTTAAAATGATAGAACATAGATAAAAAAAAAGCAACTTCAATTTTGTTATAATTTTTACGTTCTCACATTGTAGAATTTATTTTTTACTGTTCAAAATTACAAATATTTGCTTAACTTTACTATATTTAGAAGTTGCGGAAAAAAAAAAAATTTTTATGCAAATTCAAAAATTCATATCATTGAAGAAAAAAAAAACACCCTCTTGAAAATTTCAGGATATTTTTAGATCAATTAAAGGCATTATACAAAAAAAATTGTGCCAAAAATTTAATACTGAAATTCGATTTTTACGATTTTTCAAATTTCAAAATTATGCCAGTTCATCATTTTTCGGAATTTTTTTTCAAAATATTTTTCTTTCATAGCCCCAAGTATCACCTTTAAAACAAACTCAAGCCCATTTTTGTAACTATAATAGTTTTCGAGATATTTGAAATATAAACTTGAAAAATGCGAAAAATGGTGACATTTTCAATTTCGCATAACTTTCGTGAGAAAAATGTTTAATTTTTTTCCTTTGGCAGAACTTTGTTTTATGATAAAAGAAAACTTCTGACAAAAATTCATCCAAATCGAAAGTGGTCGATTCCAACCATTGGTCGATTTGAGATGGAATGACCCATTATCATTGTTTTATTGAATATTGTTCTAATAAGAATGAAGTAAATGGAATTACTGGGGAATAGCAGACATACGCTTGGTTGCTGTTCTCACGTGGCAGCAATTCTTCATTATCTATTTCATGCCAGATTATATTTGTCGAAAATCGTAAGGCCAGCAGAAATTTCAAATCGTATTTCTATAACATTACTGGAAGTTGTGTAGTCATCTATGCAGACTGATTTCAATCAAATTTTCTTCTATATTTATGCAAATTGACATTATACTGCGTAGCAGTGGGCCTGGAGGACGAAAACCACGAAGCACGAAAAATTTCAGTAATGTTTCAAAAATTAATTTTCATTTTAATGAAAATCAATTCGCTACGGGCACTGCTTATTTTATACTTTTGACCCGGCACTAACTCGAGCAGCTGTAGGCTCTGTGATTGGTCAACTAAGATCTTCCATAGCTCGGAAATTATTGATCCCGCGAATTTTTGGTAAAAGAAATTTAGTCTTAGAATTTCGAGAGGAGTACATCCAGCTAAAATGGCCCGGTCAAACTGAATCACCCTGTATACCTATACTTTTTTTTTCAGAATATATTGCTTGAGAGACTTATTTGATGATACAATATGTATATACCTATGTATGTGGTTGTGACTCTGTTGGACAATATATTTATTTATAACTATGTATATGTATTTTTTCTTCATCCGTGTAGAGAGAGTTGATTTTATTTACAGTATCTATTATTATTATTATACAGTACATAATAATTATAACAGAAACTGTATATACTATTCATAATTATAGTTTAGTTGCTATACCAAACAAAAAGTAACATTCGGAAAAAAAAATGATCTTATATTCACAACCTAATATTAATGAATTCATTGATAATAATTTAATATGGTATATTTATATCGTTGAGCCGAAAAAAATTGAATGAAAATAGAGTATTATCATTTTTTTTTCTGTGTTTTTTTTTTTTTATTTTTTCAACTTCCCGCTTTAGCAAGTGGGAAGTTATTGTAATCACCCCGAAAATGACAAGTTGAGTTTTCACCAGATCTCCACGTTTCAACGTCAAGAGAATCACCTCCGAACGCATTTTCAGATGGACCTCTGGGTGTGTGTATATACGTATGGATGGATGTGTGTGTATATACGTATGGATGGATGTGTGTGATCAGTTTTTTTTGTCCGACGATATCTCGAGAACGAATGATCGGATTTACACGAATTTGGTATCAATCGACTTGGACTTGTCCAACCTTAGAACTCATTAGATTCTGGATTCGATCGGTCCAGTAGTTTTTGATAAATTCGAAGAACAACATTTTGATAAAAATAATTTAATCAATTCGATACGTAGTGATCGTTCTTTGAATATCATGAATTATTATGTGGATAATGTAACGAACATGTGCTAGTCGTTATGGCCCAATGTTGGAACGAGAAACCGGAAGTTACAGTCTGCTCTAATTCTTTGGGTAAAATGATGGAATTAGATTTGAAAATAGGTATTGATTCGAGTGTTCGCCGTAGAAATTGAGAATAGATTTTGATGGACTGTCCGAAATTGACATAAACAATTATCATGTAATAGGTGGGTTCGAATCGCTGGTCCACTATCGAGAATACAATTTAAAACTGATTAAACGAAGAGGAGGCTTTTTCAACAGTTGAAATTTCATGCAAGAGATGACGATGGAACTGGAAGTCGAAGATGCAACGAAGAAACGCGGGGGTGTATTTCTTTTGGCACTTCCGATAGTATCTTTCAATTTTGGATACAGTTTGGCAGGTGAGAAAACTGATCATCATTTCTACGTATGTGTGAATGTCTATATGAATCTTTCGAATCACATTTCAAGGTCTATAGTCCGTCTCGTGTTTTCAACAATTGTAGAAGACTCGGGTATCACATCTTCGGCTATACATTAATTGTATGATTAAACGAACTTACCTGTAAGTGAAGTTCTATCATAATTGTATGAAGCGCCTCTTCCGAGAGATAATTGTAGTACCTTATCCTTCTGCCGAGGAGCCACAAGCTTGGAAGCTAAACTCAAAAAAAAATAATTTCTTCCATGCCCTATACGTATATTCGTCTGTATATGCACCCACTTATGCACCACGCTGGCGCGCTTGACTCATTTCTTCAAAGTCCAGCCGTATCTCCGTTGTCGGGGTCTGACATTTTGACAGATATGGGTCTTCTGGGTGGGACCGATCTCTCGGAAGAGGCGCTTCATACAATTATGATAGAACTTCACTTACAGGTAAGTTCGTTTAATCATACAATTGTATTGTGCGCCTCTTCCTTCGAGATAATTGTAGTTGTTCAAAGAAGATACGGCTGTATTGTATGAAGTAAGGAAATAAATATATTGTAGCTCTAGAAAAATTTGCTTTATTCGAAACAAACGATAAAAATGTAGGAAACGTATACATAAACCAATTGTTATAAAATGGTCTCGCTGTACTCATCTCAACCTTATTATTTCTAATATCAATCTTAATCTTAGATAGCTCTAGCAAATCTATCTGGCTCATTTGTTAAGGGTTTGTTGTAAAACTTAGCAAAGACCTTTGACCTTTCGGTCCAACCATAGTCCAGTCATTATATACATTCGAAAATGCAAATGAAATTAGAAAGCTGATTTTTTTATATGTTGTAGGGGATACCTAGAAAAGCTTAACTTGAGATTTTCGACCAAGATTTCCTATGAGCTTCAGCCGCCATCTTCAAAAAAGGGGTGAAATTTGTTTTTTGGCAATAACTCGGCTATCCGATGAGATACGAAAATTTTTATGAGTAGCTTTTTTGTAGCTTTTTTTGTGCTCTACAATTAAGTCTGAATCATTTTTAGCGTATCATGCATCGTTATCGAGATATCGATCGAAAAAGTCGAAAATTTAGGACATAACTTTTGTTTTTTGCTATTTTTTTGTGTTTGGTCATGAATATCGAAAAAATTGTAGAATTGAAACTTGTAGAGTATATTCAGACCTACGATTTCCTTTTTTATTTTTTTATTTTGGACAAAAATTACGGTCTCCAGCGCGCCGCAAAGTCGGTGAATCCACGCTCAGCGTCGAGCGAGCCGCTCGCTCGGTTGTATCTGCATGTCGAATCGGATGGGAAGTTGTCAGGGGAATTAATGCGATATAAAATAAATTGAGAAAGCAACAAATTCTGGATCACACACAAGTAATTTATTAAACAAACAATTGTTTTTTAGTAAAAAATTTAGAAAATGAAATTTGGTTTTTGCAATTTTTTTTCTGGTAATAAGTTTCTTATTGCAAAAATGTATTGAGGTATTCCATGCCAAGTGAACCAATCGTTGACCCTCACCTCTTCAAAAACTGGCGCCGATTTTTCTGGTGATGAAGGAGTATAAAAAAATATTTCCTGAATTTTTTCAGAATTTTCGGATGACATCCGATGGTCTATATGATTTTTTTCTCTTTTTCTGGTTTTTTATGCATAACTCCCGTTCTTTTTCATCGATTTCCATGAATGAAAAACGAAAATTTCCGTTTTTCGGTCGACTTTCAGAATAAATTTTTTTCATATTTTTATTCTCGCTTTCTGGTCCTAAGACGTGAAAAGTTCGGAAAAATAACGAAAAAATTGAGTTTTGACCACTTATGACGGTCTCGATTTTTTTGTAAAAAATTACCAAGATTCCTACTCTCAAAACGATTTTTTTGAGCCGTGCCAAATCATGGGCAGAGCACTGGATCCAATTTATTTCGTGGTTTTTCTGTAAAATTTTTCTCATTCTCTATGTCGATGTTGACATTGAATGTTCGAAAAAGTTATTAAAACATCAAATGATCATAATTTTTGCTCAAAATGGCACTAAATTAACATCAAAGATTCATCGAGTTCGTTGTGGATCATTTTTCATAAGAATAATGATTGAATAAAAGGATAAAAATGATCCACAACGAACTCGATGAATCTTTGATGTTAATTTAGTGCCATTTTGAGCAAAAATTATGATCATTTGATGTTTTAATAACTTTTTCGAACATTCAATGTCAACATCGACATAGAGAATGAGAAAAATTTTACAGAAAAACCACGAAATAAATTGGATCCAGTGCTCTGCCCATGATTTGGCACGGCTCAAAAAAATCGTTTTGAGAGTAGGAATCTTGGTAATTTTTTACAAAAAAATCGAGACCGTCATAAGTGGTCAAAACTCAATTTTTTCGTTATTTTTCCGAACTTTTCACGTCTTAGGACCAGAAAGCGAGAATAAAAATATGAAAAAAATTTATTCTGAAAGTCGACCGAAAAACGGAAATTTTCGTTTTTCATTCATGGAAATCGATGAAAAAGAACGGGAGTTATGCATAAAAAACCAGAAAAAGAGAAAAAAATCATATAGACCATCGGATGTCATCCGAAAATTCTGAAAAAATTCAGGAAATATTTTTTTATACTCCTTCATCACCAGAAAAATCGGCGCCAGTTTTTGAAGAGGTGAGGGTCAACGATTGGTTCACTTGGCATGGAATACCTCAATACATTTTTGCAATAAGAAACTTATTACCAGAAAAAAAATTGCAAAAACCAAATTGCATTTTCTAAATTTTTTACTAAAAAACAATTGTTTGTTTAATAAATTACTTGTGTGTGATCCAGAATTTGTTGCTTTCTCAATTTATTTTATATCGCATTAATTCCCCTAACAACTTCCCATCCGATTCGACATGCAGATACAACCGAGCGAGCGGCTCGCTCGACGCTGAGCGTGGATTCACCGACTTTGCGGCGCGCTGGAGACCGTAATTTTTGTCCAAAATAAAAAAATAAAAAAGGAAATCGTAGGTCTGAATATACTCTACAAGTTTCAATTCTACAATTTTTTCGATATTCATGACCAAACACAAGAAAATAGCAAAAAACAAAAGTTATGTCCTAAATTTTCGACTTTTTCGATCGATATCTCGATAACGATGCATGATACGCTAAAAATGATTCAGACCTAATTGTAGAGCACAAAAAAAGCTACAAAAAAGCTACTCATAAAAATCTTGGAAATCTTGGTCGAAAATCTCAAGTTAAGCTTTTCTGGTATCCCCTACAACATATAAAAAAATCAGCTTTCTAATTTCATTTGCATTTCGTTGCCCTTTTTTCCGACGAAATGACTGGACTACCAGCTGTGTTTCTAATAACATCAATACTGATTCCTTTTCTGTTTGCCGCTGACGTTGCAGCGTGTCTTGTACTATAGGCGGAAAACAAACTAGTATCTATACCACAGATCTGGAATACTGGGGTGCGATTCCATAACTTCTATCACTGCTATCACTGTCATACACACACACACACACATTCCGCTGTATCACTCGTATGTACACTTGACGAGTTGGATTGTGACACATATGAAGTTGCACCATTTTCTGACGAAACATTAAAAATTTGAGCACAGCAATTGTCAGCGCTCCTATTGGTTTTGTATCGGGTATGTCGGGTCGCGATTGCCTAACAATTGCTGTACTCAACTTTTTTATGTTTCGTCAGAAAGAGGTGCAACTTCATATGTGTCACAATCCAACACACGTGAAGTCATCGCACGTATCAATCTTATGATATCTATCGACAGTGATACCAGTGATAAAAGTTATAGAATCGCACCCCTGATTCAATCCACCTACTCAAAGTCTGAGTTGATACTGTTTTATAAGGACTTTTGAATGATAAAAATAAACGGTGGTTATCTCCTCTAATATTGTGAGTTTTTTCCAAGTATACTTGTAAAGTTTTGGCAACGCAAATATTCTCATTCTTTCGAAAGAAAGGCAAGGTTAGTGATGGTTGATATTTCCCCGGTCCCGATGTCTTCATTCTACCTGGTATCTTTATTTCAATTAACTGATCAGTAATCACAATATTGCGAATGTCTATAAGTGACGGCGTTTGAATTCGCTGACCTGTAACTAAGGCTAATAAGGTCTGCACTATAACTTCTTAGATAATTCTTCTAGAGTTAATTTATCATTCACCTTTTGAGACCAAAAATCTAGGACTATTTTTGGGTCCCAAGTAGACTTATATTTTGGTTCACTCGGTCTTAATCTATAGATAGACCTCTAAAAAATCTTTTTATTCGAGCATCCTGGCCAATCTCCGGTCCATTAACAAGGGCAATAGTTGATCTCATACTATTTAAAGATCCGTATGATGCTCCTTTGTCAAACTCGGATGTTAAAAATAATAAAATATCGGTTATGCTCGCATTCGCTACCGCAATATTTTTGACTTCGCAGAATGACCACCATCTCCCCAAGCACGCATCGTATTGTTTTAGAGATGTCATACTTAACGAAGCCATAGTGATCTTCATAGACTTTTCGGGAATACCTTTTTCTTTTAGCGCCTTCCGGATAACCTCCCTGCCGCCAGGGTAATCTGTCGCCAAAGAGGGTGTGACTCCCTGTTTGATGATAATAACAACTTTTTATTTGGTTTAAAAAAGATCAAGTCCCATTCGAGCATCGATATAGAAATATGGGAAACCATGGCTGCGTTGGCCAGTATGGAACAACGACAATTCCCGTGGAACCTTCCAATTTAATTTTTTGTAAAACTTTGTTGAGGACAATGAAAGGCGGAAATGCATAAAAGTAACATTTTTTCCAACTCATGGTGAAAGCATCCACTTTAAAGGTTTCTGGGTCGCTTAGCCAAGAGACAAACTTCCAACATTTCTTATTTATCCTAGTTGCAAAAAGATCTATTTCCGGTCCACCTAAATTTCTAATTATCTTTCTGAAAGCCGTTCCTGATAATTCGAATTCTGTTTCTTTTTCAAGTTTTCGGGATTCGAAATCTGCCTCCCCATTATCTTTTGAGGATATATATATATATATATATATATATATATATATATATATATGGGCAAGTCCACCAATTATCAACAAATGAACGGGACGTCAAAAAATCGATTTGTCTGAAATTTTTACCTCTTATAGTGTGTACTAAGATTGAAAAGTTCACCAAGTTGGAACGCTCTAGGACTTACCGTTCGCGAGAAATGCCATATACAAATTTGCCATTTCGACCTAATTCAGGTTTAAACGCGAATTGTTTTCGTATCGTTATCGGCATAAAAAAATTATGAAAATATACGTATCTTATGTGAAAAATTCTCACCCTTCCGAATATGTTATTCATTTCTGGCTAACTTATCGAAATTCATCTCAAAAACACGTTTTTCCGCGAAAAATCGCTTTTTTTCATGCGCCACCAAATTTTATCTTACTTTTGAATTTTTTATCTGAAAGCTGAGATTTTTTCAGTAAGAAAACCAAATTTGTAGAGTGGGACGGCTATGGGATCCCGCGTGAGCTAAATTCAATTGATAAAAAGTGTATTATTTACACGCTTAAGGGAACCAGTACAGCTTGGTTTTGGAAATTCGGAGTATGTACATACTCCAAAATGCATTCATTTGTCAGCCAACGTTTATTTCACATCAAAAAAAAAATTTTCCTTGAAAACCTTTGTCGTAAGGTTTTAGGCACATCGCTGTTCCGATTAAGGTCGTTGAGGGCTCATTTTGTTCAGAAAAGAAATCTTCATCGTGTGAACGAGGGAATTTTTGAACAATTTCGTGTAGGTCAAGTTATTTGCAAATTAGTGTCCTAAATTTTGGAAATTTTGGATAATATTGACCGTAACTTTTCACACGAATTTTTTTTTACCGATCCCTACGTTCATAAGATGTAGAATTGCTGTCTGAAGAAAGCAGGACCTTGAGAGGTTGAATTGGACCAACGATGTGCCTGAAACCTTACGACAAAGTTTTCGAAGAAAATTTTTTTCTGATGTGAAATAAGCTTTGGTTGACAAATAAATGAATTTTGGAGTACTCCAAATTTCCCAAACCAAGCTGTACTGGTCCCCTTAATTGGCGAATAATACACTTTTCATCAATTGAATTTAGCTCACGCGGGATCCCATAGCCGTCCCACTCTACAAATTTGGCTTTCTTACTGAAAAAATCTCAGCTTTCAGATAAAAAATTCAAAAGTAAGATAAAATTTGGTGGCGCATGAAAAAAAGCGATTTTTCGCGGAAAAACGTGTTTTTGAGATGAATTTCGATAAGTTAGCCAGAAATGAATAACATATTCGGAAAGGTGAGAATTTTTCACATAAGATACGTATATTTTCATAATTTTTTTATGCCGATAACGATACGAAAACAATTCGCGTTTAAACCTGAATTAGGTCGAAATGGCAAATTTGTATATGGCATTTCTCGCGAACGGTAAGTCCTAGAGCGTTCCAACTTGGTGAACTTTTCAATCTTAGTACACACTATAAGAGGTAAAAATTTCAGACAAATCGATTTTTTGACGTCCCGTTCATTTGTTGATAATTGGTGGACTTGCCCATATATAATGACGCAAATAGCCAGATGTCTCTATTTTCGCACCAATTCCAAATCTCCTTAGCTAATGCACTCAATCTTTCAAATCTAATGCTACCCATGAGATTAATATATGATATGGAAGTAGTGTTATCTATTCTAAGAAGAATTCTACAATGTTTGAGTTCCATTGCAAAACATTTTAAGCCGAAGAAGGCCGCTGATAATTCGAAATAATTGATGTGACGTAGTTCAACTGGATTCTCGAATCGGACGTTAATTTTTTCCACTCTATTAAACAAGAGCTTAAAGAACCTGTTGTCCTACCTATCCTAACACTTACTTCGTCTAAAACTTCTTCTTTTGATATTGCTGGTTGTTCGCTCCTGCGCCCTGTGACAGGTTCCAACTCTTTTGTTGCAATTGCGTTTCGTTGTTGTTGTTTCTGAATTTGTTGTATCCCTGCTTCCTCCCGCCTGCTGACGACGACTTCTGATGTTATCGTCGCGGCGGGAGCTTGGAGTTTTTTGCGTACTTATTGTGAGATGGTAAGCCCTGTTTTGATTTGAGATCTTTGCTGGTACGTTCTATTGTTTTTGCCGCTTTTAAACGTTCTCCCAGATCTTTGCCGAACAACCATTCATCCGGTATGGATGACTCGAACACCTCTTTTTGCGAAGCTCCGATGTGGCCAGAACCAAGCCTTTTCTTGTCATTGATTCATCTCGTTGTAAATCCGCCAATAGTCTTCGTGCATCTCTAGTTT
The DNA here is from genome assembly GCA_949628255.1 of Macrophya alboannulata. Lineage (NCBI taxonomy): Eukaryota > Metazoa > Arthropoda > Insecta > Hymenoptera > Tenthredinidae > Macrophya > Macrophya alboannulata. The sequence goes on along the minus strand of OX451207.1, from coordinate 25,678,522 downwards.
TTCTACCAAAATGATTCTCTCCATTTTATTGTTTACCAGGTTGGCTAGACATTGGCCCACCAAGGCTAGGCAAGCTGTTATTTTTTGTTGTTGATCAACAATCCTGTTGTCTCTCTTGACCGCTGTGTCTAGCAACGATACCTTTACCTCCTCATTCAACTTTGGAGGGTCAATGATCATACAATTCGACGGTGGCGAATGTTTCTTGATCAGATTATCATTCTCCTCTTTCGGGAGGCCTTTCTTGAGGATATCCTCCCACCGAACCACTATGTCCTTATGGATTGCCGGTGCCGATACTCGGTCTTCGGCCACTCGTTTACCGATAACTTCTAAAATAGTCAAGTCCGTTATCTCTTGTTCGGCGTTTGAGGCATCCTGAGCTCCCGATCCTGTCTCTTCGCAACCAGAGATTGGAGTCTCTGACGCTACTGTAGACTGTGGACCTGTCGCCCCCAAGGATACAGCCTGGGGCACCGATACCCCTGTGTTGAACGCCCCTGGGGGCTGACCGTCTGAGAGTTCCTCAGCGGAAACTTCTCCTGAAATTGACTCGTGCTCATGAATCATTGCGTGATCAACCATTCTAACTAATGGTGACCCACGACCATGTGGGAGCTGAACTGCATCCTCACCCGATTCACTGGACTCACCAGAACCTGACGAAATAAAAAAGAACTCTTTCTAAGAATAGAGTTTTTTTTGTGCCTGACTAAATTAAATAGAAAGACACCAACATTTGAGGTTGATAACCTCTGTCAAGAGATTACCAAAGGGTTAGAGCCCGATAGTTATAGTCTCGTTGGCTAGCAATGTTTAAAAAATCTCTGCTAAGAGTTTACTAATGGGTAGGAGCCCAATAGAAAACAGATCCGTAAAATGATCTTCATTGTTTTGGTATTTCAGTTTTCATGTTTCGGCGCGATAAGACGCTAGAGCCCTTGCGAGCGTGAAACATATACCCATGAAGTATATACTCATGAAGACGTATTCGCTGAGCATCATAGTCTTTGTTCCAACAGGTAGGAGCCTGTGGTTTTGTCGCGGGGTTAGAGCCCCGGACAAGGAACAGTTTCTGATTTCGCACTCCCTGTGCAAACCACATTGGATTCGTACGTGGCCGTCGGTACTCATTGAGTAGCCTAGTTGGCCATTCTTTCCGAATAGTGTAACGTTATAACTTTTAGTACTTGCTGCGTTTCTTCCTTTTGTTGAGACGTCGCTTCTGTTTTTCTACTTTCCTCTCTAAACGTCTGAGTTTTCGTCTTAAACGTCTATCTTCGATTTCACTCTCCGAATCTGGGATTCTTTGTCTCCTTTCACCCATTTCGAACCACTGATCTTGCACTGAACTATGCACTTACGGTGTGACTGCCTCGGCACAAGAACGAAATATGAGTCAAGCGCGCTAGCGTAGTGCATAAGTGGGTGCATATACCATACAGATGAATATACGTATAGGGCATGGAAGAATTTTTTTTTTTTGAGTTTAGCTTTCAAGCTTGCGGCTCCTCGGCAGAAGGAGAAGGTACTACGATTATCTTGAAGGAAGAGGCGCACAATACAATTAGAGCTGCATCACGTAAATGTCGTTACAGCATGTGTTCGATAATTCAGTTCATCTTTTTATGGATTTTACAGCCGTCGTACTCATGGACTTGGTCCTCCATCGCACGTGTCTGGTTTCCCTGAATATCAATTCAACAGATTGTTCGATGCTTCGTACCAATTCTGGTAGCCCAGAAGCGGCGGATTTGGAGGCCGAAATCGAACCATACGCGAGTGTGATAGTAATGACGAAGACCTTGGTCGAAGGTATACTGCCAGGGGCGATAACTTTGTTCTTCGGGTCTTGGAGCGACCGAGGTGGTAGAAGGCCTCTTTTATTGGCATCTTTCACTGGTGAGATATTCGTTGAAGTCTTCACCGGACGCATTCTGATAATTCTGTTAGTTGGTACCCGAGAAATCGGGTGATGGTGACATGAAATTTCATACCTTTTCGTGTAATTTACGTACCACATCGAACTGTCGAATGATTTTTTGCGAAGGACCAACTGATCATGCGAAATCACTTTGATCAATGAATTGTCCTTCGATAAAAATTGGTTCTATTGATCTGCATGTATTTTATGATAAAAATTCATCACTCGAAAAAAGTTGAAACTATCATAGATTGATAGCGCGAAACCATGAATGAAACAGAATTGTAATGGTATATCGATCTTGCCGCTATTTCTGCAGGTTTCACATTACAGTACTTGATACTCTGCTTGATGTCTGACTGGAACATCAGTCCTTGGTATTTGATATTCGCTCTGATTCCGGCAAATATTGTGGGTGACGTACCGGTCATACGATTAGCTTTCATTTGTTATATTTCTGACACAACGGCAGAAGATCGAAGAACGCTGCAATTGGCTGTACTACAGATAGCAATATTTGGTGGACGAATGCTAGGTGGATTCACGGCACCTTCAATTTATCATAGCTATGGCTACACCTACGTATTTGGTACAGCAGCTGCCTGCTGTGGATCGGCTCTACTTTTCACCTATCGTCGCATTCGTGAGACGGTAAAAGATGCCTCTAAGGTAAGTTTGTATTGTAATCAAACAGTCGTGTGTATCGTATGGACTATTCCGCTCGAATTTAAATTGATTGTAGCGAGACTTACAGTCCTTTTAATTGAGAAATTTCCTGTCCCACTAATCAGAACATCCAAATTCCGGAATTGATAGTAATTAGTTCAATATGATTTCACAGAAATCGGTACGTGAACCGTTTAATATCTCAACGGTGAAAGAGATTGTGACCTGCAGCTATTTGACGAAGCTAGAGAACTTTCAACGATCTGTCGCATGGCTGGCAATTTTTACTCTCAATTCGACTATTCTTATTTACCGAGGACAGAAGAGTACAGAATTTTTATTCACCAGAGCACGTTTAGGCTGGAATGTTATGCACTATTCCTATTACGTTACCACTAGTTCTGTTCTAAGTGTCACAGGCTTATGCGGAGTCTTGCTGCGTAGCCGAGTTTCAGGTGATAGACTAAATAGAAGTTATTCCATAAAATGAGCCTAGAAAATCGAAAACTGTTGTGTAATGTAGTTCAAGTAAATATTATCAAATTATTCTGCCTATTCAGTACAATCTCCGGTGTTACAGATACGTTTTTAGCCGGTCTGGGCTACGTATCGGCACTGGGTGGTGCGATCACAAGATCCTTAGCATGGAAATCCTGGCACATGTATCTCGACGTGTGCATCGGCGTATTCAGTGAAATTTCGCCATCATCCATGCGATCTATTATATCGAAGAACGTTCCTGCGTCTGATGTTGGTGAGTAATAATTTTGCCATTGGCGGAGTATAATTGTGGTTATCGCGTAGATCAGACCTGCAAAAATCGACTTCTCAAATTGCAGGTAAAGTCTTCGCACTTGCAGCTGTATTGGAGATATTGAGCACGTTGATCGGGGCGCCGATATTTACATTCATTTATTCCAATTATTTGCCACCGATCTACCCGTCGCCTGTTCATCTGCTGTCGAGCAGTGTCTACGTTTTGTTAATAATTTGTGTTGTGAGTATCGAAGTGCTGATCAGGAAGTCTCGAGAGCCGACAACTTATACTGCTACTGCTCAAGAGGACTTCTGATGATAGTTGGAATGATTTCCCTCCCCATTGAAACAATCAATTTTCAAGAAAACGAAACAAAAAAAAAAAAAATAATAATCTTGTAGAGCGAGGAATAAAAATTTTGATAAACGTGTCGGTTTTCGTCACGGTTCCATCAAACTTTTGCATTTAGTATTTCATAACTAAATGTCATTTTACTTGATTTGTTAATGATCGGAAAATACACATTGCTTAACCCTACTACAGAATCTTTGGTATAATAAAAATCACTATATTTAGTCTAGCCGTACAATGTACTTAATTAAGACTAGCTGATTTTTGTGCTCGCTCACTCGATTGGTTGTTTTTTGTGCTCGTTCGCTCGCTACGCTCGCTCACTCGATTGGTTGTTTTTTGTGCTCGTTCGCTCGCTACGCTCGCTCACTCGATTGGTTGATTGTTGTGCTCGTTCGCTCGTCGTATATTTATTATTTGTGACATCTGGAAATCCGGAAATCCGATCACGGACTTTACTATATAGATTAATGGCGAATTAAATATTTTAAATGTCCAATATCGACTAAGAAATGATTTCGTTACAAATGTTTGATCTGCTCGTCAGTTTCTTGAATAATATCGTCGTTCAATTCTTCTCGAAATTCAGGGCTAAGTTGGTAGGCGTTTTCAGCGATTGCAGCTAATTTATCGGCCATCGCTTTTCCAGTTTGTTGAAGCATTTGGGAGAACTGACTGTCACGATTTTTCAAAAGAATATGTGGATGACCAGACTCCTGTTTATAAAATGCAAAGAAACTCGTATTACAAACGCATGATTAGTATTCACAGTTCAGACTATAACGATTACTTCATAATAATACTCGCCGTTACACAGCCATCCCTCATAACCAGAACTCTGTCACTGTCCATTATCGTGTTCAGTCGATGAGCTATCGTCAGCACCGTGCAATCGGCGAATCTTTGTCTGATTGTGGTTTGTATCAGAGCGTCGGTACTGCGAAACGATAAGCTCTAACTGAGTGTAAAACATCACCAAAGTAGACAAGTACAAACCATTTTAGTTACACATAGTTGAATAAGCAGCTCAGCAATCAGAAAATGGTCGTCGAGTGATGAGAGCAACAAAACTCAGTGATGAATGTTACAGTATCCAACATGATAGGATATGCACTTACCTGTGGTCAATATTTGCTGTAGCTTCGTCGAGCACGAGGAGCCGATTCTTTCTAAGGATGGCTCTTGCCAAGCAAATGAGCTGACGCTCTCCGACACTGAAGTTGGTTGCACCTCGAGCGACCTCTAAGTCAAGGGAACGAATAACGTCGGCAAGTTCAACTTCCCGGAGGCTGTTCCAAAGCTCTGAGTCCGAGTACTCTTCGAAGGGGTCCAAGTTGTAGCGCAGACTTTCCGAGAACAAAATTGGTTCCTGGGGTATGATCGAGATGCGAGGACGCAGCTTGTGCAACCCTATCGACTTTGTGTCAATCCCATCCAATACTATTTCGCCTTTGAGTCCGTCTTCGGCTAAACGAAAGAGCGCAGAGATGAGCGAGGATTCTCCAGTCCCATATCTTCCCACTATTCCAACCTTCCATCCCGAATGTATGGTGAAATTCAGATTCTGAAATCGGATGGAAATCGTACAGGATTCAAAAGAATGACTGATGATGACAAGCAACTGATGAAAGAACTCGTCATAAGATCGAGCAATATCTTAGCTATAGCAATAGCTTCCAAGCTCGAGACTGTAGCGCAATTGACGAATGAGCTCGCCGTGGAGGTCCGCGTTCAAATCGAGGATCTCGCGTTGTGAAACGCCGCCCTAAAAACGAGGTTCTGCAGCCTTGAAAATGATTTGGCTGGTGCACGCGCCGATCAAGAAGCTGTGTCAATGCGTTTATCTGACCAAAATGCCTCACTAGCGAACCGGTTAAATGCTGTAGAATGCAGTTTGCTAAATCGTGACTTGGTTATCTCTGGTGTACCGGAACTGGAAGGTGAAGATCTTGTGGCTATCTTTGGCTCTATCGCGGCCCTTCTTCGAGTCCCTCTTGAGGATGGGAATGTGTGCGAAGCTGTACGTATGAAAAGCACCCGAGAAACTAACCAGCCTCGTATGATTCTGATCCGACTCATCTCAGGGGATCTTCGAAATCGTTTTCTCACTGCCAAGCGGGTGCGTGGGTCTATATATGCTGATGAACTTGGCTTGGTCGGTGAGCACCCCCATAGACCGGTCTTCGTAAATGAGCGTCTTCCTCCAGCTTTAGTAAACCTTTTGCGCAAGACCAGGGATACTGCCAAAAATCTGGGTTTCAGCTTTGTTTGGACCAGAAACGGGGTTCCTCACGTAAAGCGCGATGAGGCCTCGCAGGTGGTCATCGTGCGCTCGGAGGGCGGACCTTGCCCAGCTTCGTCCCTTGCGGGTCACGGTGACTCAAACCCAAGTCAACGGGAGCGTGGGAGGAGCCAGCACCTCGGGACATGAAACGGAGGATGGGGATCGCAGCGGGGTCTGACTAGCTGCGCCATCGGTGCCCACCATTTCTGGTCGGTCCTTATCTGTCGATGGCCTGGGTCCTGGATTAGCAGCTACATCAATCACGGGTAGTTTGTCATCTACTCGTTATCTAAGGATAGCACACTTCAACGCGAATTCCTTGCCTGGGCACATGGATCAAGTCAAGGCATTCTTTTATACGTCTTTCTATCATATCATTTCAATTTCTGAAACTTGGTTGCATCCTGGGATCTGTGACGAGCTTGTCGCCCTTGAAAACTATTATCTTTATCGCAATGATAGAATCGGAAAACTGGGCGGGGGAGTTGCGTGCTTTATTCATAATTCCTTAACATCTAAGTCTCTTGCTTCCTCTCCTTCCCAGTTCACAAATTCTCCAGAATTCCTCTTGCTCGAAATAAGATCCTTTTTGCCTCGGTATATCGTAGGCCAAAGGGCCTTCTGCTCGATAACTTTATTAACAAGCTCGCAAGTTTCTCTCACTACTATACAAATATAATTATAACTGGCGACTTCAACTGTAATTTAAATGGTGAAAACTTTGAAGCTGAGTATCTGCGAGACTTTATCTTTACACACTTGTTTTTCCTTATCCCTCACGGGACTACGCACCATACTGCTCGGTCTGATACTTGGCTGGATGTGGTGATCATTGACTCGGCCGATAGATTACTTTCATTCGCGAAGTCCTTGGTACCTTTTATTGCGGGTCACGATCTTATTGAGTTTGAGTACAAACGCCCGGTGCGAGGCCTGCCAGCGCCTGCTGTTAGTTATCGTGACTTCAAAAGATGTGATAATCTGGCGTTTATGAATACCTTAGCTTCTAGTATTACTGAGTTATCCTCGAACCTAATTAATGATGATAACGTTAATGTTGCTGTCGAAAGTTTTTGCAATTCTGTTTTGTCGGCCTTGGACGTTCATGCTCCAGTCGTAGTAAGGAAGCAAACCAAACCTCGAGTTCCCTGGTTCGTCCCTGAGATTAAGTCAGATATTAAGCAGCGCAATAAATTGTACAAAGCGGCAAAGCGTCTGGGGTCATTGGACATATACGAGCAGTACCGTATACTGCGTCGAGCTATTGAATCTGAAATCAAGTTGGCGGAAAGCGATTACATTAAAGAACGCCTTAGTGGCCCCTGTGACATGTTGAATATCTGGGCTGAACTCAAGCGTCTGGGCGTTGTTTCTGGCTCGGTGTCGTCACCGCTGCAGCATTTCTCATCCCAGGAACTCAATGCCTATTATGCGTCCGTCACTGCTGCCCATCAGCCGTGCTCGCGCGAAGAGCTTGCGCATATCCTCACTGATCAGCTCCCGAGTGTGAAATCGCACTTCTCGTTCTCACCTGTTGAGTCCCATCAAGTCCTGGCTATCTTGTCATCGTATGTGTCCAAGTCGCGGGGGCATAGTCCGGATGGCTTACAGCTAAGGCATTTTAAGGATGTTCTACCAGTGCTTGCGTCACATGTAACCACTCTCTTTAATTTATAGCTGTGTCAATGTATTTTCCCGGCAATCTGGAAACGTGCGTATGTCGTTCCGTTGAACAAATGTAATCCACCCACACACAGAGTCACAGACACCAGACCGGTAGCCAACCTTTCACACCCGTCCAAGGTTCTTGAAAAAATTGTTGCCTCACAAGTAAATTCATATCTAGAATGCAACGGTCTCCTGGATCCTGCACAGTCGGGCTTTCGAAAAGGTCACAGCACTCAGACTGCCTTACTGAAAGTACTCAATGACGTCAAGAGAGCGGTAGACGACAGATGCGTCACTATTCTGATCCTCTTTGATTTCAGTAAGGCATTCGATAGTATTAATCACCGATTGCTTCTGGTCAAGCTCAAACGCTACGGTTTTTCCTCCGATATTATCTCGTGGTTCCATTCATATTTATCGGGCAGAACCCAAGCTGTGCAGGACTCAACCGGTGGGCATTCTAGTTTCCTGTGCAATCGTTCTGGTGTTCCTCAGGGCTCTGTCCTGGGGCCACTCCTTTTCCTCCTTTTCATTAATGACATCGGGCTAGTGCTGAGAAATACCAGACACGTAATTTTCGCTGACGACCTTCAAATTTACTTGCATTGCTCTCCCGATAATATATGTCAAGCGCTAAACGTTATCGGTCTAGATGCGGGTGCCATTTCTAAGTGGGCGATGGAAAACGGTCTGAAGTTAAACGTCGGTAAAACCAAAGCCATGATCCTGGGCAGCGCGGTTTTTGTTGAGCAGCTTCGGCAGCGTAATCTGCCTAATGTCATATAATCGATGATCAGCCGTGCCATATGTCCATTCCGCCCGGAACTTGGGTGTTTATCTATCTGCTGCCCTTTCGTGGAATAAGCATGTGGCTCAAGTTTCGCGGAAAGTTCATGCTACCCTCCACAAGCTGAAGCATCATAGCACTTCTCTCACCTTTGAGGTAAAAAAGCTCCTTGTTCCGGCCTTAGTTACACCTCATATTGATTATTGCTGCCTAGTGTACCATGATCCTACCGACTACCTAAATTTGAAATTGCAGCGCCTTGTTAATAGTGGTATCCGCTTTATTTTTGGCCTCAGGAGAGATGTTCACATCTCTCCATATCGAATCAAGTTACGATGGTTGTCAGTTGCAAATCGTCGTCTGTATTTTTTGGGCATGCAAATTTTCCAAATCCTTCTATCATCCACGCCCTCTTACCTCCGTGAACTGTTTATTGAACCTGATGCTGATACACGTCGGTCCTCTCGTTTGGCGGGCCCCGGTGAGCAGGTTGCGACCTTTCGTATCCCGAATCATAGAACGGCTACATATCGAAATTCATTTGCATTGTCGGCACTTTATTTTTGGCATAACCTGCCTTCGGTGATTAAATCATCGTCCTCAGTTGACGTGTTCAAAGTTAGGCTACTAGAACACCTGCTCACCAGGGATGCCGATCGAGCATTGCCAGTGAGTAAGGCTCCACGATCTCGACTATGATCTCACCATATCTTTACTTAGCATTTATCCAACATACCTTAGTCGATCTTCTTCTTGCTTCTTTTCAAGTTAGTTCTTAAGTCTATGTCTTGTATTAATTAGTAACGGAGAACTGCCTGTCTTTTAGTTTCTCTATTTAGTGTAAGGGCATTGCTCATCTTAGTCTTAAGCGTATTGTCCTGCTTTTTTTCTGCTATATTGTTAAAAATTTATTTTCTATTGTCCGATTTTTTCTGCTATACGGTTACGAATGTATTTCCTATTTTTCTTGTATCCAAACTTTGCCTTCTGGCTCGATTGAGCTATGGCATAATAAATGACAATCTATCTATCTATCTATCTATCTATCTATCTATCTAAGATCGAGGAATAACCCAAACGCAGATCCAGTAACGATGGTCAGGAATCAGGCTCCAGTGTGCGCATCTTGATGACGATCGAATTTTTCCCGTAGCAATTCTTCAGCTGCCGGACCTCTGCTTCGTATCGTTGCTATAAACCATCTAGAGTTGAACTGACGTGTGAGAACACGGGGCTCTTCGCTGCAATCATCAATGCACTTGCCATTATGTTGAAGATAAATCTTTGAGTAATATCTTTTCTCATCTTGTTCTGATCTAAGGTCAATCTGGTAAGGTGACTACTCACTAATGCCTTCCAGTCGCATCACGTCCTGAGCAGTCTTGAAGTACCAAGTGCTCACAATGTAGAAAACACCAGCCATAATAACCGCGGGAAGGATCATCCAGACGTTGATGATCGTCAGCATAATTACTACTGCTATTAACATCAGAAAAATGTGAAGTGCGTCTAGCATCACTCTGGGAAGTAGCTCGTCCATCGAGCTAACGTCCTTTGAGAATCGGTTGAGAATTTTCCCTATAAAAAAGATCATAAGGATCAACATCTTTCTCACTTTTTAGTCAAGAAATTCAATGGGATCGAATTACCAGATGGATTAGTGTTGAAGAATCTCATAGGAGCTTGCAACAAGTTGGCAAACATTGAATTGTGTATGTAGCGACTGGCGTTAGTGCATGTATTCATGAACAGCACGCTGCGTACGATGGTAAGGAATATGGAACCGAGAAGAAGAATCGTGTATACGTAGATCCCCAAATGTTCGTGCATCAGTCCATTCTAATCAATCCATTGCGATTCTTTGAAGTGTATCTCTTGATGACGCTCACTGGTGTCGTTGCTTTGGTAGCTCATGCTGCTAGAAACTGAATCATTCGATGGTGATATATTTATGAGAATCCCTTAATTGGTCCAGTATGTTACCCAGTAATTAGTTCTACTGGCCGCTATTCGACTAATTATAAAAACTGTCGCCAAAATAATCAGCGAGCACATGTTACCACCGGCCGAAATGTAGCCCCAGTATACTTTGTTCGATATATTTCCTTTCTCGATTACCTCTTTGCTGATGTCTCGCGATTCTTTGCTATGCTCGGTAACGTCCGATAATTCGACATTTTCTACCGCAGTTATGCCTGATCTCTGAAAGTAAAACTCATTATTTTGAAAACTGAGATTCAGGTGCTTGATCTAGTTTACCAATCTACCATCACTTAAATTGTAACTGGCAATGCGCATTCCTTGTCAATATATTAGAAACCAAAGCGATGTCCCTGATCAGAATCATGTTCAGAACATTTCTTGAGTGTTCAGAACGTCAAGGAGGAGTGTTTGACCATAATTCCAATGAAGGCATCTTCAGGAATTCATTTGAGGTTTTCGAGTTCCTTATTATCCCACTAAGTCCCTTTACCCTGTGGACTGATTTGCTGGAACTACCTCGCATTCCGGTTCCTCGTTATTTTCGTTGATTTCCTCGACTTTCTTCGGCTCTTCAATATCTAGAACGTAGAATTTTTAGGTGGCTTGTTCTTTGTATGTGCCTTGGCGCTCCACAGTACCCTAAAATCAATCACCATGAATTGTACTATCGGTCTTATTTTATTAGTGAAGATACTTCACTTACGGGCTGCAGCAGAATCTACGTCGAGCTGTTGACAATTAATCTCGCTTACACGATTCATTACGACGACGTGATCCGTGTGCCGAGGTCCTAAGGATTCAAATCATAAAACCAATCAATAGAGTTAAGATATACGGACACAAAATTGTATAGGGATGTGTGAAAACACACCTATGATGAGGCAATGAACTAATAATGATCTTGTCATGAGATTAAACGCCGTATATTTCGATTTTATGATATTTTACAATCGAGTTACACAAAATTTATTTACATTTCTTCGATATAGTAAAAATATGTGTTAGGCTGCGATTATCATCGCGGTATTTCGGTTAGTTCGATTTGTATAAAACAAAACCATCTTCTGGATATGGAAACCCGTCAACCCAGCTCAGTTATACCCAGAATACCCAGCTAAGAGAAAATTTCCATCGTGCCGCTGTAGTAATAAATTCATCCGTATTGATGCAACTGAACATAAAAGCGGTTTTAATTTCCTTCAAGGTGGCACGAAATTGAAGCGACTTCTGCTCCTTTGATACATCAGTGTGCTTCTCCAGGCGGGATAACAATGTGACAACTTTTTCGATCACTCGCATATGCGAATTGACGTTTTCAAGAAAACAAAAGAGGTCCCCACTGAAATAGAATTATTCCGCGCGATGAAGAACACTGATTTATCAAAGGGACAGAGGTTGCTTCAATTTCGTGCCAACTTGAAGGAAATTAAAACCACTTCAGTTGTATGTTCAGTTGCATCAATACGGCGCTTCAGAATCCATTTCCCTGGCTGTACATACATCCATAGATACACACATCGTTCAAGTTTTGCGTTCTTGCTTCAAACGCTCGATATATTTATTCGCAATGGCAGAATTATTATTTGACATAAATTTGTCGTGATAACGATCACGAATCCACTTGAGAAGCAGCAATATAAGTTGGCGACTCTCGAGACTTCCTTATTAGAATTTCCATACAGGTTACACAAAGTATTAATAGTGCATAAAAACAGATTGATAGCAGATAAACAGGCGAGGGATAGATCGGTGGTAAATAATTCGAATAAATTAATGTGTATAATGGAGTCCCAGCCAACAAACTCAGTATCTCCAATAATGCCGTCAATGAGAACACTTTACCTGAAAGTAAAAAAATGTATTTATGGTATGATAAACGGTTGGTATCTGCACACTCAATCAATCGACGTAATTTATCCAGGTGAAGGTCGAACTTACCAATATCTTCTCTGGGCACGTATTTCGATATGACAGATCGCATAATAGGTCCCGTTATTCCGCCGAATATTTCAATGCACACTGCAAGATACATGTGCCAGGATAGCCATGTTAAAGATCTCGTTACCGCTCCACACAGAGCTGATATCAAACTGATGACAACCAGCAATGTATCCGGAATTTCTGAAAATACTGTAAAATTGATTGGTTAGTGACATGAAAAGATTTCTGCGCAAGTCGAAGGAAGTTTTTGATCAAAATTTCGTCTCAAATGAGCAATTGTTCAATTGCAAATTGAAGATTTATAGATATTTTCATATCGACTTAATGGTGTAACTTGAAATCAGTCAATTACCTGAGACGCGACTACGTAATGAGACTATGCACAAGCCTGTGACACGTAGTGCAGTATTAGCAGCATTGAAATAAGAATAGTGCTGGACATCCCAGCCCAAACGCGCTCTAGTGAATAGAAATCCTGTCGTTAAGTATCCCTTGGTTATCAATACATTCAATGTACCGGTAAACATCGCAAGATAGATTATAGATCGATGAAAGCTTGTTCGTTTCACCGAGGACTTAGCACTAAGAACTTTTCCGAGTGAGATTCTGCAAGGTCCACGTAATGATTCCTGCGGAAGTAAAATCGTACGAATTGTTATCATGCGTAGTTTTAATCAGTGCCAGCTTCAGACAGTCAGCAAGTGAGGCGGCCGCCTCACGGCGTCGCTGTGAGGGGGCGCCAGAACATAGTGATTTTTTTTTTTTTTCTACGCGAACTCAAATCGATGCTAGGGGAAGCTTTATTGATTTATAGTCAAACTGAAGTAACCTTCCCAATCCTGCGTAAACCTGATCAAGCTTCAAAAATCCCGAACTCCTTATCGGGGAGTAAATACAAAATGATGCGCGATTTGCGATTTGCAACATGTGGTAGCCAATAGCAACGCGACGACTTCGGAATTTGGGACCTCCCATTGAATATCGTGTGACTACCCGCTTACTGTCTCCTGATATCCTGTTATTGATAACGAGGAAACGATTTTTATGGTGCTGAATGTTGACTGGAGCTCAGAATAGTTTCTTTGTGAAAAATTTACGAGTACGATTCACAATACAAGTTGTAAGTTATATCACATATTAACATAAGTTTTTTAAGCTTGATAAAGTCATTTCAAATTGTTTTTGGGTTTGCCTGGGTTGTTTTGGATTCGGCTCAGTTATTTTGGTATTAGTTATGCTGTTTTGCATACGCTTACTTGGTCCGGTTTTTGTGCTATTGTGTGACATACAATTTCTGATCTGTAAATATTGGTTAATAGTTCATGGGGGGGGATAGCCCTAATTGCCTCAGGGCGTGGTAATGTCTGAAGCCGGTACTGCTTTTAATGAAATTTCAGACATAACAGCTGATGTGAAACCGTATGTTATCAATTTTGAAATGATCTTAGATAACAAACTGTAAAGATTGGTAAGTAAGTCGAAAATGTAGTTGAAAACACGATCAAACATTTTAGACAATCTATCCAACGACGTGATCGGTACTGACTTACCACGGGGGCATTTTTGACTGATTCAGGAATCAAAAAATACGTGTAAACTGCTGCCAGAGTGCAGCATAATGACGCCAATCTGAACGTGTTCGCGTAGCCATAATTTTTATAAATTAAAGGCCCAACAAACGCGCCTAGCACATTTGCTGTGCAACTTGCTGCCTCCAGTCGAGTCAATTGCACCCTTCTGTCTTTTTTTGCTGTCGTGTCAGTAATGTAACAAGATGAGGCTAATCTTATGGTACAATCTCCACCGAAAATTTTTAATGGAATCATTGCACATACCAAATACCAAGGACTGATGTTCCATTCACTCAAAAACGAGACCATGGCGAACTTTGTTGCAAGACCTGCAATAAGGGTGAGGTTAAAGTACTCCATTGCGTTCAGAGTCTGAATTTCAAGATATGTACCAGTAAAGACTTCGTTTGACAGTTGGAACTTCATAATTGCATGTATGAACGTCAAAGACTTGTTTGAGGATCAGTATCTGTCAGTTGGCATTTCTTTGCTTCAATTGCTTTAGTCTCAACGTGTATTTAGCAGAAAATGAATGGACAGATCCATGCGATAGGTACAGTTATCACAAGAAAATAGATCATATTTTCATTAATCGTCACTCGATTATTCAGGGACTAACTAGCAGAGATATCAAGCTGTGTTTGACGACAACTTAAAAGGGATTACCCACCGCTAAAAGCTGCCAAGAAAAGTGGTTTTCTTCCACCTCGGTCGCTCCATGGACCGATAAATACAGAAAGTACTCCTGGCACTAAAATTTCGATCAAAATTTTCGTCATCACTATCGTACTCGCAAATGGTTCAACTTTGGCCTCCAACTCCATCGCTTCTGTGGTGCCGGAATTAGTGCGAAGCATCATGCAATCCGTGGCGTTGATATTCAGGGAAACTAGACACGTTCGATAAATTATCAAGTCCGTGAGTACAGCACCTGTTAATTGGATTACCGTTGTTTAGTATAGTTCAATGAATAATTGCCATTTCGACAATTCTCAAATACTTCAGATTCAAGTATCATGAAAGCACAATACTGCTGCCATATCTTTTTTCGTATCGCGTTCTGAGCACCGATTTCGGAGATAACAAACATGATCATGTCGGTTTCTTTTACTAGACGATTTTTCTGTAACAGTGAACTCGAGTCAAAACTCAAAAGAGAAGATCAATTAGTTTCTGTCAAGTTTAAGGAAAAAAAAATATGGATGGGAATGTGCATTTCGTTTTATGAACATAATCGAACCAACATCATATTCACTTGGATGTGGTTATCTAATACACGAACAGTTCGATTACAGTACTGCATAATACTTGCCGGAAGTATTTGTGACATGCTTGAATCTTAATTATTTTAAACATTCTCAGAATGGCACAAAATTCTAGTATTGAAGATTTCATACGCTAATTGTTAATAATTAACAAAATAGATTTTCCTCACCTGATAGAACTTCCGAAAAAATGAATAATCCCACTGGAAGTCCGAGAAGAAGGAAAGGTTCGAATTTTTCCACTGTCTCCGTAATTTCAGTTTTTTCCGTCATCGTGTTGAATTTTTCTTAAATCGGTCCTCCTCACTTCTGATTCACTTCTCAGATTTATCCTCGATGTTAAACTACCGATCTTGTCACTATTTCCACCAGCGAATGAATTGCATGAAGTTTTATAACGTTTTCGCGTTCCATAAGAATCAAAATTAACATCGGTTCTGAAACGTCGAATGACTGCAGGAGCAAAGGCGGAAGAGATGGTAATTGCAGGATAGCAACTCAACTTATGCTAGGTGCTTACATAAAAAGAAATGTCAAACAAGTCTTCGGCGATCGAGACAAATCCGACTGAAAATTATGGAACAGAAGCGAGGGCTTAGAGATTTTCAATGCATCCATCGAGCAAACCGGATTTGCAACTGTAGAAATGCAAAAATCAGAATTGAAACCGAAAGGACTTAATGTATCAGTTTAATTCCGGATCCTTGAGGATTTAAATACGAATTGAATTTTGGTGTATTGATACAGCGCGATTAGATGGAAGATTGTATTTTTTCGAAAAACCGAACTTTGGACAATCTCATTTCCGCACGTTTTTGCAACCAAAAATTGGAAACCACAAAAAATCAACGTTTCGCCGGGATTTAATTGAAATTCTGCGAAAACGCCGCGAGATAGTGCCAAATTTTACAGATGCAATTTTGTAGAGGATAAAATTTTCCACCAAAAAGTCATATATGGTATGTATGTTAGTCAATGACTTGCGGGTAGGAGGCGATCCTGACTTTGGGTAAGTCGGCTGGATCCTCCGGCCAGTTGTGAAATGCAAAATCGGTACTTCAGCGTTAAATAAAAAAAAATCTAAAAAATTTTCAGCATAATTTCTCACCGTAAAAAAGTTACTTCATCATCGTGAAGAAATTTTCATTGAAAAATTGGAATTATTAAGATCTTCTACAATAACAAAGATTATTTTATTCAAGGTGTTCTCATAATTTTACACGCAATAGCCCTTGCTCGACTATTTGAAATTCTTGGAGACCTTATAGGTTGAAGATCTGCGTAGACTATGCCGCGGCGAATCGTTACGAATCGTTACAAAGTGCTCCGAAGTTTTTGGATTGTGTGGACAGTACAGCAATATTTAGTAAAAAAAAAAAACTCACGTGTTGATTCGGCGCATCGCCGCGGCATAGTGTACGCAGACCGTAATTCCGCCACCAAACAGCCTAACTGAAGGCTCAGGGAAAACTGTACAACTGGGTCATACGCAGATGACTCATTTATATATCGCGTTACTAATGCCAAAAGGGCGTATCTCAAAGGCTACGCCCTTTTGGCATTACAATGCCAAAAGGGCGTATCGAAAAAAAAAAAATTTCTCCAATCAACTTAAAAATATAGGTAATGTATAAATCTATGGAAAAAACGAAAAAAAAATTTTTTTTTGGGATACGCCCTTTTGGCTTTAAGAAAAAAATTTCTTAAAGCCAAAAGGGCGTATCCCCAAAAAAAATGTTTTTTTCCTTTTTTCCATAGATTTATACATTATCTATATTTTTAAGTTGATTGGAGAAAATTTTTTTTTTTGATACGCCCTTTTGGCTTTAAGAATTTTTTTTCTTAAAGCCAAAAGGTATCAAAAAAAAAAAATTTTCTCCAATCAACTTAAAAATATAGATAATGTATAAATCTATGGAAAAAAGGAAAAAAAAAAATTTTTCTGGGATACGCCCTTTTGGCTTTAAGAAATTTTTTTCTTAAAGCCAAAAGGGCGTATCCCAAAAAAAA
Organism: Macrophya alboannulata; assembly: GCA_949628255.1. Taxonomy (NCBI): domain Eukaryota; kingdom Metazoa; phylum Arthropoda; class Insecta; order Hymenoptera; family Tenthredinidae; genus Macrophya; species Macrophya alboannulata. The sequence goes on along the minus strand of OX451207.1, from coordinate 25,661,315 downwards.
TTTTTTTTTTCGTTTTTTCCATAGATTTATACATTACCTATATTTTTAAGTTGATTGGAGAAATTTTTTTTTTTTCGATACGCCCTTTTGGCATTGTAATGCCAAAAGGGCGTAGCCTTTGAGATACGCCCTTTTGGCATTAGTAACGCGATATGTATCATGTAATAATGGAGATAAGACTCTTTCACTGTATTGTGAACCCTAAAGAAATTTGAAATCAAGGGATTAATCCCCTCCAAAGGCTCAAAAGGTTTCTCCGGGATTCACAGATTTGATCGGCACTTTGGAGAATTCTTGACTTGCAGAAGACGACTCGAAATTTCATGGGACCTATTGTACAGAAGGATTTCATTAGACTTCATATGCATTACGTAAAACTTCACGGGGCTCTATGGGGTTCACGCAAATTCATGGGTTGCACGTGACTCAAATGACTTTGAAGATTCCAAAAGATTTCATGGGATTTCATGAAATTTCATATGGATTCTTTGATACTTGATGGAACTTCATGGGGGAACTTCGTACTGTATTATGAGTAATACCACAACGTTGTGTATACGTGAGCTTGCGTGGAAGCTATTCACTATAAGATCACTTGCTTGGGACCAAAAAATTATGGAACATACTTTGAACATTGTCAAATTTGTGGCAACAGTTGTCGTATAAGAAATCGAATGATAACATTTCCGAAAAAATGTGATTTCAAAGTTGGGCGCCGAGTCAATTGGCATCATTAATTTAATTTCACTTTCCGGTATATCATCGAGCAGCATGCAACCCTGACGCACATTCCAATTTGCTTGACCCTCATGCCGGTGTGATGAGTTATGAAGACTATTCCGAGAGTAGTGATGATCAGGAGGCCAGCGTGAAGGAGAGCTTCGTCCTGTTTCATCAGATTTTCGACTGGATTGGAGTATCTGATTACCCAACCCTCAAGTATAGGCCGTGCAACACGAAGAACTGCGGATTAGATGAGTATAATCACTCCTTGGAGCATGTAAGGAAGCCAGAACATCCGGGCTATTGCCAACGTCAGATTTGGCTTCCTAGTTTGCCTCTTGTTCCTGTCTTTTCCCAGTTTTAACTCCTGGTCTGCCTTCATCAACTCCTTCTTCCACTCTCTATATCATTCACGGAGTTTGCAATTTCGTGAAATGAACCATTCGAGAGATATTGTTTATAATTCAGGGTATTACCTTTCGGGACGATCGCCGAGACGTTCTGATTCGGATTTCAGAGGACGGTACAAGTCTTTGACCTGCAAGCCTTGTCTCGCACCCTTCCAGAATATCAGTGCTGTCCATCTGTCGATATTTGTCAAGAAATTATCATGCATATTACTTTATATCCGAGATAAATTATCTTCTTTTATGGGGGGATCGGAAAGTCGGGCTTCCAAAATTAGTAAGACTGTAGATTAATCATTACTGTATATAAAAATCGGTTAGAAAACTGTGAAAGAATCTCAGGTCTCGAAAAACCTGGACAACCTGGTGTTAAATTGAACTAAAACAACTTGCGGCTCGTGGTTTTGCGCGCGTTGGAGTGGAAAAAATTTATTTACCTTGCCCGAAAAATATTGTAAAAATCTGTTCAAACAGCAAACTCCTCACTCGAATGACGCAGTCTAATTTCGCAAGCCATATTTTCTCGGTATATCCATTCGTTAAAAATACAATCACATCATCAATTAGATTGTACAAATTTTAGTCAAGTTTTATCAAGAAGTGTTGATACCGTCAAATAATTTTTCACTGCGTCACGGGCGTCAAATTTAGAACATAATTTTTGTAATCCGTTGTGAAATATTATCAGAAAGAAAGAAAATAAGGTTTTATCGTATTTGCATACATCGATGCTATTTTGTCGATTGTGATAAATTATCAGGTCATTGATGATAATTCGGTCTGTGAAAAATGTGGTAAGCTGTTGGATAACTTTCGTTAACAATTAGCCTCGGCATAGGCATCCATATGTTCGTTGTTATGAATGTTTGAGAGGCAAACCATGGATTACATTGTTTAATCAAATGTGTCCAGTTATTCGTGAATTTACTGGATATGAATACTCCATAATACGTCCGTGAAACCTTAAATAATATTTTTATCAGACCAAATTGGCACTTTCTATTGCAGTACGGTGAGTCATCGTGAGTACGAAATAATAGTGTCGAGCAATATATAAACATGATGTGAGTTGTTCAACTATTAATTACTGCAATAAAAGCCGATCCACCATATTTCTTTTTTGGAATTTCTATATGCGGAACGTCTCATTTTTCGAAATTGTTACTACGATGACTTTATATTGATCAGGATCACCCAAACTAAAACACGTGAAAAATTCAGCCAATTTCACCGAAAGTAGGTTCTTCAAATATAAAAAGATCTGGAACAAGTGAAATTATTGATATCTAGGTATCGCTCAGTCATTGAAGAAAAGAAAAGAAAAATAAATTCTGATATTTATGATGGTTTGTATGTATGGTAATTTTCAAAATATCTAAAATTGAACTGACAAATATCCATCTGCGCTCTGGAAAAAAGTCGAACAAATATTGCCACTCAAACCATGATGCTTGTTGTTCTCAATCCATTCTTCTGTCGCGGGACCAAAAGTAGTACAAACTGTTATACGCTGTTTGATCACCTACGTATATGTACGGCAATTTGATTGATGGGTTCACTGTATATGAACTTTATCTGGGGCACCTTGAATATTGTTCATATATTGGACTGACATTATTACAACGAGTAAAATTTCACAATATTTATGGATATTTATTCTACACTCAACCGAACAATTAAGGGATCACTTTCCAAACCTCAGAAAATCGACCAATTTCAAAGTCTCGTAACTTCGTCGAAAATAAACGTACAGATATGATTTTACTAGCGATGGAAAGGTCAAGGTCTCTAATTTTCAAATCTTTCTGCAGATTGGAATTCACTTGCGATTTCGCTAAGATACGAGGTTTTGAAGCGAGGTGTGTGTGATCACAAAATTTTTGTCAAGTTTGTCACGCTGTACCTCAAGAAAAAAAATTCGCAGAAGAAATCGGTTTACGCTATTGGAAAGTCTAAAGCTTCTTCTTCAAAATGCCGTTCTTGAAATTACTGTTCGATTTTTTTTCGTCGAATTGTGCTCCTTTAAAGTCAAAGCTGCACTTTTGACTTTGAAGACGCATAACAATTGAAAAAATTATCGTATCATATTCGTTCGAAAAGCATTCTCAAGCTTGAAATCCCCCTTTTTCGACGCTTTTTGCAAATTTGAGTTTCATCCATTTTTTGCAAAACTGCACATTTTTGAAGTGAACGCGGCACAAGCCGAATTCCCATTGACTCACCCGGCCTGCGAAACGTGAAAAAAAAATTCATCGACTAATCGCAATATTGTTTCTCGTTATTTTTCATCGAGTTTTTCAGATTTCAAGACCGAAAAAAAATTTTTTCTCAAAATCAAACTCTTTACTCGGTAATTCCATGAAAAGCAAACGATTCATCGTAGGTACAACCGGCATTAGCGTTATCGGAAGCGTACCACGAGGAGGTTGCACGGTCGGATTTACACCTCAGTGTACGTGTGTGTCGCGTGAATGTGTGTGTGAGGTAAGGACCCCCTACAGTGTGTTAGTATTGTGTTGTCGATCTGACCGACAGCATTTTCGTACAGCTCAAACTCGATACTTGTACATGCGGAACATTCAGAAAAAGTACCCTATATTTGACTGCGAAAAAAAATAATAATAATCAAATGTGCCACTGGAAGGTCCAGAGGACTTAAAATTCGCTAAACAAGCTTTTTTCCCACAACAGCGAGGACAACAGGTCCCACAATTTTTCGCGGCACGAATTTCCACTCTATTGCAAGAAAATGATTCTCAACAGCATGCTGCAAATCAAATCTGAATGAATCAATATGAACAGGCTTGAACGTAGAATCGGTCTTGGAAGACTGTGAAAATGAATGGACAAAGAAGTCAGGATTTTCATCATGTTATCACAGCAAAAAGCGACGTGAAGTTAATTCGCAACGCTGAAAAAACTTGAAGAATCATTGCAAGATATTGGGGGCCAATATTCAAATGAACTAAGTTAGTCCTTGAAAAAATCTTCGCCTTGATAACGCTAATGCCGGTGGTACGATGAATCGTTTGCTTTTCATGGAATTACCGAGTAAAGAGTTTGATTTTGAGAAAAATTTTTTTTTCGGTCTTGAAATCTGAAAAACTCGATGAAAAATAACGAGAAACAATATTGCGATTAGTCGATGAATTTTTTTTTCACGTTTCGCAGGCCGGGTGAGTCAATGGGAATTCGGCTTGTGCCGCGTTCACTTCAAAAATGTGCAGTTTTGCAAAAAATGGATGAAACTCAAATTTGCAAAAAGCGTCGAAAAAGGGGGATTTCAAGCTTGAGAATGCTTTTCGAACGAATATGATACGATAATTTTTTCAATTGTTATGCGTCTTCAAAGTCAAAAGTGCAGCTTTGACTTTAAAGGAGCACAATTCGACGAAAAAAAATCGAACAGTAATTTCAAGAACGGCATTTTGAAGAAGAAGCTTTAGACTTTCCAATAGCGTAAACCGATTTCTTCTGCGAATTTTTTTTCTTGAGGTACAGCGTGACAAACTTGACAAAAATTTTGTGATCACACACACCTCGCTTCAAAACCTCGTATCTTAGCGAAATCGCAAGTGAATTCCAATCTGCAGAAAGATTTGAAAATGAGAGACCTTGACCTTTCCATCGCTAGTAAAATCATATCTGTACGTTTATTTTCGACGAAGTTACGAGACTTTGAAATTGGTCGATTTTCTGAGGTTTGGAAAGTGATCCCTTAATTGTTCGGTTGAGTGTATATCGTTGAGTCGAAAAAATATTGAATAAAAATGGAGGATCATCATTTTTGTTATTGTTTTTGTTGTTTTTTTTTCAACTTTTCGCTGCAGTAGCAAAAGAGAAATTATTGTAATCGCCCCGACAATGGAAAGTTGAGTTTTCACCAAATCTCCACGTTTTAACGTCAAGAGAATCACCGCCGAACAATTTCAGATGGACCTGTGGGTGTGTGTATATGTCGCAGCCTTTTTGTAAAATTAGGCTTTTTGTAAAAAGCCTAGCCTCTTCACGAAACGCCGCCTTTTCGTAGAATGAACGTTGATTCTACAATTTGACTGACGAAAATCCGGCTCTCCGCGAAGAGCCTGACCAATATCAGCCTTTCCGTAAAATCAACGTTCATTCTACGATTAGCCTACCTGGATTTAGCCTTTTCATAAAGAGGTTGAATCATTCCGGCCTTTTCGTCAAACGGCCAGTCAGTAATATTGATATCAAGTTTGAATTAGAACTTCAAGACATTATTCGTTAGAGCATTTATAGTATGAAGTCCATGGTAATTTCAATAGAAACCTCGAATCAAAAATTTAAAATATCAATTATTAGAGCATTTATGAAGTTTATTGTAATTTTCATACACTAGAATATGTAATTTTCATATAGTATGTATATTCGAAAATTTCAATAAACTTCATACTATAAATGCTCCAATAATTCATATTTTAATTTTTTGATTCGAGGTTTCTATTGAAATTACCATGGACTTCATACTACAAATGCTCCAACGATTAATGTCTTGATTTTCTTATTCAAACTTTATATCAATATTACTGACTGACCGTTTGACGAAACGGCCGAAATGATTCAACCTCTTTATGAAAAGGCTAAATCCAGGTAGGCTAATCGTAGAATGAACGTTGATTTTACGGAAAGGCTGATGGTGGTCAGGCTCTTCGCGAAGAGCCGGATTTCTGTCAGTCCAATTGTAGAATCAACGTTCATTCTACGAAAAGGCGGCGTTTCGTGAAAAGATACAACGAAGAGACGCGGGGGTGTACTTCTTTTGGCACTTCCGATAGTGGCTTTCAATGTTGGACACAGTTTGGCAGGTGAGAAGACTGATCATCATCTCTACGTATGTGTGAATGTCTATATGAATCTTTCAAATCACATTTCAAGGTTTATAGTCCGTCTTTTGTTTCCAACAATTGCAGAAGACTCGAATCTCACATTTTCGGCTGTACATTAATTAGAGCTGCATCATCTTTTATAAGAAACTCAATTATAATCCAAATTCGTCTTCATAATAAAGTCAATCGAAAAAAATTATTTGACTGACGAATAAAATTCATGTCAATGTCGTTACAGCATGTGTTCGATAATTCAGCTCATCTTTTCATGGATTTTACAGCCGTTGTACTCACGGACTTGATACTCTATCGCACGTGTCTGGTTTCCCTGAATATCAATTCAACGGATTGCTCGATGCTTCGCACCAATTCTGGCAGCCCAGAAGCGACGGATTTGGAGGCCAAGGTCGAACCATACGCGAGTGTGATAGTAATGACGAAGACCTTGGTCGGAGGTATACTGCCAGGGGTGATAACTCTGTTCTTCGGGTCTCGGAGCGACCGAGGTGGTGGAAGGCCTCTTTTATTGGCATCTTTCAGTGGTGAGATATTCGTTCAAGTCTTCACCAGACGCATTCTGATAATTCTGTTAGTTGGTACCCGAGAAATCGGGTGATGATGACATGAAATATCATACCTTTTCGTGTGATTTACGTACCACATCGAACTGTCGAATGATTTTTTGCGAAGGACCAACTGATCATGCGAAATCACTTGGAGCAATGAATTGTCCTTTGATATGAATTGGTTCTATTGATCTGCATGCATTTTATGGTGGAAGTTCATCACTCGAAAAAAGTTGAAACTATAATAGATTGATAGCTAGAAACCATGAATGGAACAGAATTGTACTGGTATATCGATCTTGCCGTTATTTCTGCAGGTTTCACATTACAGTACTTGATACTCTGCTTGATGTCTAACTGGAACATCAATCCTTCGTATTTGATATTTGCTCTGATTCCGGCAAATATTGTGGGTGGCATACCGGTCATGCAATTAGCTTTCATCTGTTATATTTCTGACACGACGGCAGAAGATCGAAGAACGCTGCAATTGGCTTTACTACAAATGTTAATATTTGGTCGACGAATGCTAGGTGGATTCACGGCACCTTCAATTTATCATAGCTATGGCTACACCTACGTATGTGGTACAGCAGCTGCCTGCTGTGGATCGGCCCTACTTTTCACCTATCGTCGCATTCCTGCAACGGCAAAAGATGCCTCTAAGGTAAGTTTGTATTGTCATCAAACAGTCGTGTGTACCGTATGGACTATTCCGCTCGAATTGAAATTGATTGTAGCGAGATTTGAAGTCCTTTTAATCTCATCTGCTAACAGATCATTGAGAAATTTCCTTTTCCACTAATCAGAGCATCCAAATTCCGAAATTGATAGCAATTAGTTCAATATGATTTCACAGAAATCGGTACGTGAACCGTTTAATATCTCAACGGTAAAAGAGATTGTGACCTGCAGCTGTTTGACGAAGCTAGAGAACTTTCAACGATCTGTCGCATGGCTGGCAATTTTTACTCTCAATTCGACTATTCTTATTTACCGAGGACAGGAGAGTACAGAATTTTTATTCACCAGAGCACGTTTAGGCTGGAATGTTATGCACTATTCCTATTTTGCTACCACTAGTTCTGTTCTAAGTGTCACAGGCTTATGCGGAGTCTAGCTGCGTAGCCGAGTTTCAGGTGATAGACTAAATAGAAGTTATTTCATAAAATGAGCCTAGAAAATCGAAAACTGTTGTGTAATGTAGTACAAGTAAATATTATCAAATTATTCTGCCTATTTAGTACAATCTCAGGTGTTACAGATACGTTTTTAGCCGGTCTGGGCTACGTATCGCCACTGGGTGGTGCGATCACAAGATCCTTTATAGCATGGCAATCCTGGCACATGTATCTCGACTTACGTATCGGCGTATTCAATGAAATTTCACCATCATCCGTGCGATTCATTATATCGAAAAGCGTTCCTGCGCCTGATGTTGGTGAGTAATAATTTTGCCAATGGTAGAGTATAATTACGGTTATCGTCGATCAAACCTGCAAAAATCGACTTCTCAAATTGCAGGTAAAGTCTCCGCACTTGCAGCTGTACTGGAGATATTGAGCACGTTGGTCGGTGCGTCGATATTCACATTGATTTATTCGAATTATTTGCCACCGATCTACCCATCGCCTGTTCATCTGCTGTCGACCATCCGCGGGATATCCTAATCATGTCCTGCATATCCCACAGATATCTCAAATATCATGGGGACATCCATGGGATATCGCATAAAACTTTACACTGCATCGGACGTCCTCGACACGTCCTACAATATCTCAAATATCCCCACCGATATTTAGAACGTCCTACGGATATCGTAAGATATCGCAACCTTCTGGACACGTCTTAGGATATCTCAAATATCCCCAGTGATATTCAGAACATCCCACGGATATCTTAAGATATCACACAATTTGTATCGCAAAATATTGTTTATACTAATTATTGAATACAAATCGATTTTCAAAACTGTTTCACGTTTTTTGCAACCTTTTGCGAATTGTAGTCAGCCCATTATGAAACATAATTTATTTTTTGATGTCTTATGATATCCTGGATATTCAAAGGTTTCCAGCATAGTGCACCGATATTGTTCACAATAACCACCAGGTGGCGACCAGACCGAATTTCTCTCGCTACAAGATCGCCCTCACGATTTGGTATCCTCGAGTCGTGAGGCACTTTATCATACATATTTTTATATTTTATACATTCTCATGCTATAGCCAAAGTTTGCATAAGCACGGTTCCCTCATGAAGTCTCGTAAAGGTTACGTCCTTTACTTCGCTAGCAGCCGATAAATTGGGAAATATCGGAATGACATCGGGCATACATCCTGGGATATGCAGATGATATCCACCGGATAGCTCTATGCTGCGTAAGATGTACTGACAACGTCATTGAGAGTTTCTGAGGAGATCGTGAGATATCCCACAAAGACATCCTCGGGATATTGTGGGACCGGCCCTTTGTACACCCAACGAGGTTGATTCTGATCCCTTCCGGTTTGGGCGATTTTCATTTTACGTTGGCAATGGTAATGTCTTGCAGTACGCCGTTCCGGCGCGGGGTGCTGCATGACGTTACCGTTGCCAACGTAAAATAAGAATCGCTGAAACCGGAAGGGATCACAATCAACCTCGTTGGGTGTACATCCTAGGGATATCCATAAAATATCTAATGTATATCACGGGATAATCCATGGATATCCGGGAGTTTCTGATGTGATATCCAGAGGATATTCTCAGGATGTCTCTGTGCTGTGTGGGCGAGCAGTGTCTACGGTTTGTTAATAATTTGTGTTATAAGTATCGAAGTGCTGATCAGGAAGTCTCGAGAGCCGACAACTTGTACTGCTACTGCTCAAGAGGACTTCTGAGGATAGTTGAAATAAATCCCATTCCCATTGAAACAATCAATGTTCAAGAAAATAAAAGAAAAAAATAATAATAATAATCTTGTGGAGCGAGGAATGAAAATTTGGAATAAACGTGTTGGTTTTTTTCACGGTTCCATCAAACTTTTGCATTTAGTATTTCATAACTGAATGTCATTTCACTTGATTTATTAACGCTCGGAAAATACACAATGCCTAACCTTACTACAGAATCTTTGGTATAATAAAAATCACTATATTTAGTCTAGCCGTACAATGTACTTTAATTAAGATTAATAACGAATTAAATATTTGAAATGTCCAATATCGACTGAGAAAAGATTTCGTTACAAATGTGTGATCTGCTCGTCATTTTCTTGAATAATATCGTCGTTCAATTCTTCTCGAAATTCAGGGCTAAGTTGGTAGGCGTTTTCAGCGATTGCTGCTAATTTATCGGCCATCGCTTTTCCAGTTTGTTGAAGCATTCGGGAGAACTGACTGTCACGATTTTTCAAAAGAATGTGTGGATGACCAGACTCCTGTTTATAAAATGCAAAGAAACTCGTATTACAAACGCATGATTAGTATTCACAGTTCAGACTATAACGATTACTTCATAATAATACTCGCCGTTACACAGCCATCCCTCATGACCAGAACTCTGTCACTGTCCATTATCGTGTTTAGTCGATGAGCTATCGTCAGCACCGTGCAATCGGCGAATCTCCGTCTGATTGTGGTTTGTATCAGAGCGTCAGTACTGCGAAACGATAAGCTCTAACTGAGTGTAAAACATCACCAAAGTAGACAAGTACAAACTATTTTAGTTACACATAGTTGAATGAGCAGCGCAGCAATATCAGAAAATGGTCGTCGAGTGATGCGAGCAACAATACTCAGTGATGAATGTTACAGTATCCAACATGATAGGATATGCACTTACCTGTGGTCAATATTTGCTGTAGCTTCGTCGAGCACGAGGAGCCGATTCTTTCTAAGGATGGCTCTTGCCAAGCAAATGAGCTGACGCTCTCCGACACTGAAGTTTGTTCCACCTCGAGCAACCTTAAAGTCAAGGGAATGAATGACATCGGCAAGTTCAACTTCCCGGAGGCTGTTCCAAAGCTCTGAGTCCGAGTACTCTTCGAAGGGGTCCAAGTTGTAGCGCAGACTCGCCGAGAACAAAATTGGCTCCTGGGGTATGATCGAGATGCGAGGACGCAGCTCGTGCAACCCTATCGACTTTGTGTCAATCCCATCCAATACTATTTCACCTTCGAGTCCGTCTTCGGCTAAACGAAATAGCGCAGAGATGAGCGAGGATTTTCCAGCCCCAGTTCTTCCCACTATTCCAACCTTCCATCCTGAATGTATGGTCAGGTTCAAGTTCTGAAATCAGATGAAAATCGTACAGGATTTGAAAGAATTATTATCTGTTAGGAATTCGCAGCAAATAATCGAGAGAAACATGGCAAAAGTACAACATGAATTCAGTTATTTCTTCTGGTCTCACCTTCAACACTAGTGGCTTGTCAACTGCGTATCTCATGGAGGTATCTTTGAAGACTAAACTACCCTGAGAAGGCCATGTCGATGGAGGAGGGTTCTCACTTGTGAACGGTCCCTCCTTTGGCAAGTTCGTATATTGCAAGAGTCGCTCCACTGATGTCATCTGCGATATTACCGTGGCACACCGTCTCACACCATATTGAATCATACCAGTCAGGATCAGGGATTGGGAAATAGCAAGTCCCACGTATCCTGGTAGAGTGTCTCCTGTAAATCACAGTGATCAGATTCTTCGCTCGATTGTATATCTCGAAATTCTCGAACATTAAATCATCGAATGGTCAAGAATCGCAGAATACTAACCATCTTTTACGAGGATAAAAGAAAAACAAACGCAACCGATGAAAGAACTCGTCATCAGATCGAGGAATAAACCAAACGCAGATGCAGTAACAATTGTCAGGAACCAGGCTCCAGTGTGCGCATCTTGATGACGATCGAATTTTCTCTGTAGCAATTCTTTTGCTGCCGGACCTCTGCTTCGTATCGTTGCTAAACCATCCAGAGTTGAACTGACGTGTGAGAACACGGGGCTCTTCGCTGCAATCATCGATGCACTTGCCATTATGTTGATGACGAATCTTTGAGTACCTAATATCGTTCCTCATCTTGTTCTCATCCAAGATCAATCTGATAAGGTAACTACTCACTAATGCCTTCCAGTCGCATCACGTCCTGAGCAGTCTTGAAGTACCAAGTGCTCGCGATGTAGAATACACCAGCTATAATAACCGCGGGGAGGATCATCCAGATGTTGACGATCGTCACCATAATTACTACTCCTATTACCATCAACAAAATGTGAAGTGCGTCCAGCATCACTCTGGGAAGTAGCTCGTCCATCGAGCCGACGTCCTTTGAGAATCGGTTGAGAATTCTTCCTATAAATAAGATCATGAAGTCAAGAGCTTTCTCACTTTTTAGTCGAGAAGTTGAATGTGTTTCAATTACCAGATGGATTGGTGTTGAAGAATCTCATAGGAGCTTGCAACAAGTTGGCAAACATTGAATTGTGTATGTTGCGACTGGCGTTCGTGCATGTATTCATGAACAGCACGCTGCGTACGATAGTTAGGAATATGGAACCGAAAAGAAGAATCGTGTATACGTAGATCCCCGAATGTTCGTCCATCAGTCCATTCTCATCAATCCATTGCGATTCTTTGAAGTGTATCTCTTGATGACGCTCACTGGTGTCGTTGCTTTGGTAGCTCATGTTGCTAGAAACTGAATCATTCGATGGTGACATATTTCTGAGCATCCCTTGATTGGTCCAGTATGTTACCCAGTAATTAGTTCCACTGGCCGCTATTTGACTAATTATAAAAACTGTCGCCAAAATAACCAGCGAGCACATGTTACCACCGGCCGAAATGTAGCCCCAGTATACTTTGCTCGATATATTTCCTTTCTCGATTGCCTCTTTGCTCATGTCTTCCGATTCTTTGCTACGCTCGGTAACGTCCGATAATTCGACATTTTCTACTGCAGTTATGTCTGATCTCTGAAAGTACAACTCATCATTATGAATACTTAGATTTAGGTGCTTGATCTAGACTACCAATCTATCATCACTTAAACTGTAACTGGCAATGTGCATTCCTTGTCACTATATTAGAAACTAAAGCGATGACCCTGATCAGAATCATGTTCAAAACATTTCTTGATTGTTCAGAACGTCAAGGAGGAGTGTTTGACCATAAGTCCAATTAAGGCATCTTCAGGAATTCATTTGAGATTTTCGACTTCCTCATTATCCCACCAAGTCCCTTTACCCTGTGGACTGACTTGCTGAAATTACCTCGCATTCCCGTTCCTCCTTATTTTCGTTGATTTTCTCGACTTCCTTCAGCTCTTCAATATCTAGAACGTAGAATTTTGAGGTGGCTAGTTCTTCGTATGTGCCTTGACATTCCACAGTACCCTAAAATCAATCACCATGAATTGTTGTACCGGTTTTATTCTATTAGTGAAGATATTTCATTTACAGGCTGCAGCAGAATCTGCATAGAGCTGTTGACAATTAATCTCGCTTACATGATGCATAACGACGACGTAATCTGTGTGCCGAAGATATTGTAACTGGTGAGTGACGAGGATACGGGTTTTGCCTTCCAGAAATCCAGTGATGCACTCTTCGAACAGGTGACGACCCACGCGAGGGTCCACCGCGCTGAGAGGATCGTCGAGCAGGTAAAGATCGGCATCCCTGTAAATGGCTCTGGCCAAATTAACGCGAGCTCTCTGGCCTCCCGATAAAGCTGCTCCTCTTATCCCCACAAAGCTCAAGTCACCTTGAGGCAGCTGCTTAAAGTCTTCGAACAGGGCACACACTCTAGTCACCTGTGGACGGTGGTGAAAATATATATTAGAGTTAAATCTTAGACTGCATTTTCTAAGGCCACTAGGATCCTGACATTGAGTAAAGGTTTTCAGCCAATGGATGATGACTCGTGCATGATTTTTCAATGTGCTGGATATCATTCGAGCTGTTCGCAATCTTTTGAAACTCATGGGAAGGAACGCTGTATTTTTTTCTTTCAACTTGAACCTTATTTGCAATGTCAACATGTGGGGTTCGCGATCTACAATCTCAATCCATGTGCGGGAAGTACTACTCAGAAATGGTTTACCACAATCATGTCAGAGGTAGATGATTACCTCTTGGTATCGCACTTCGTTGTATGGTTGGCCAAATAGAATATTGTCGCGTACGCTGGCGGAGAAAAGCCACGAATCTTGGCTGGTGTAGGAGATGCGAATGTCTCGACTAGTGATTTTAGTCTTACTGTTTTCCCCTGAGAATAACAAAAGTTTTCCAGATCCTGTAGACAACTCGCCCAGCAGAAGGTGGAGCAAAGATGATTTACCAGAGCCAGTCGATCCCACAACAGCACACAGCGACTGACTCTTGACTTCCATTGAAACATCACAGAGAGTAGGTGGCAGTCGACCATAGACCCAGTTTGCTGCAATTTTTACTAGCTTGATACCAACTCCATTTTCAATCAGCTGACTTGTAACAGTCTTTTCTGCATCCTGAAGCGCCTTGGTATTTTCTGGTTCAACTTTCTCTGGGCATTTGACTTCGTCCAATAGTAAAAAATTCTATAAAAATAAATGAACAAACTTTATTAACCGCTGATATCATCATTCTTGATGACATTGAACGCTCAAAAATTTCGGTACTTACCGTTAATCTTTCCAGAGACACAGCACTTTCACCGGCCAAGATGACTGCTTGGGGAAAGAAGAATGCGCACGTCAGTTTGAGCGTACCGACCAGACCAATAAGCACAAACGTGATGTTTGCAGTTAGTGAATGTCCCATCAGCACAAAAACGATCAATGTCATGTAGAGAGAAACTTCATCCGAGAGTGCCATCATGCTTTGATGTACTGCTCTCACGTATGATGTATACCGAATCAACCTAAGCTCCAGCGCTCGAAGTTTGGATACTACCAATTCGAACGGCTTTTCCCATGAGTGCATCTTCACGATCTGTGATTATATTACACCGTGGAGGGAATCCAGATTGACCCTTATTCAATTCACAGTTCATAACGCAATTATGGTTTTGTGATTACCTGAATTCCGGAAATTAACTCGCTCATCATTTGCACTTTACGATCTGTGTTCATTGCGATTTTGGATCTCAACTTGCTGCTAAACCTGCTCAAGTACCCTTGAATCAGCACCGTCAGTACGATCATTGTTACGATCCCAACTAACGCAGCTGTGCCTACAGATTGCCACATGACGTATCCGACCAACGATAACTGTAATGTTTTGAGCAGAGTTGAGGAAAATGATATGAGTCAATATGAGCAGCAAACGAAATTGGAACGGTAAAAATATTCTATGGGGTTCTCCAAGCGAGAAGAATTGCGGATAGCCGGGTTTAACCGATCTCTCAAAATTCTGAATTATCAGATGTTACCTGTATCGGCATGATCCAAATGTAGTGAAGGAACATGAAAACCAGATCAAACCGAGCCACATCGTTGCTGATCAAATTCGCCACTTGTCCAGCAGCTGTGCTGTTCACGGCAATCTGATCGAGGCGTAGAACCTGAAAGTGATAAATTTTGTGCGTAATATGAGGTGACGTGCACGATGGACGATCGCATCATTATTTAATATCAGTAGGTACCTTCCGGTATATCATTGAGCAGCATGCAACCCTGACGCACATTCCTATTTGCTTAACCCTCATGCCGGTATGATGAGTTGTGAAGACTATTCCGAGAGTAGTGATGACCAGGAGGCTAGCGTGAAGGAGAGCTTCGTCCTGTTTCATCAGATTTTCGTCTGGATTGAAGTAACTTATTACCCAACCCTCAAGTATTGGTCGTGCAACACGAAGAACTGCGGATTGGATGAGAAGAATTACTCCTTGGATCATGTAAGGAACCCAGAACATCCGGGCTAGTGCCAAAGTCAGATTTGGCTTTCTAGTTTGCTTCTTCTTCCCGTCTTTTCCCAGTTTTAACTCCTGGTCTGCTTTCATCAACTCCTTCTTCCATTCTCTATATCATTCACGGAGTTTGCAATTTCGTGGATTTAACCATTCGAGAGATATTGTTTATAATTCAGGGTATTACCTTTCGAGACGATCGCCGAGGCGTTCTGATTCATCGGATCTCAAAGGACGGTACAAGTCTTTGACCTGCAAGCCTTGTCTCGCACCCTTCCAGAATATCGGTGCTGTCCATCTGTCGATATTTGTCAAGGAATTATCATGCGTATTAGTTTATATCCAAGATAAATTATTTTCTTTTATGCTGGGATCAGGAAGTCGGGCTTGCAAAATTAGTAAGACTGTAGAATAATCATTGCTGTATGTGAAAATCGGGTAAAAAACCGTGAGAGTTTCAGGATTCGAAAGAACTGGACAACTTTGTGTTAAGTTTGAACTGAAACAACTTACGGCTCGTATTTTTGCGCACGTTGGATTGGAAAAAATTTATTCACCTTACCCAAAAAATAGTGAGCTCAAAAAGCCCGACGTTTCCGCTGGATTTTTCCGACCACTTATATCCATGGTGTCCATATTCGATTAAGAATTAATTTTTCCAATATTCGATTGAGCTAATTCTCTCTGTAGTATTGTCTGGTTCCAATACGACTGCGGTAATTGAAGTTCTTGCTTTTCAGCTGTGTGCCTAAATTCTTTTGTTACAATTTATCGAGCGTGGAATCTATTCGAGTTGTAAAAATCTGTTCAAACAGCAAACTCCCCACTCGAATGACGCAGCTTAATTTCGTGAGCCATATTTTCTTGGTATATCCATTCGTTAAAAATACAATTTCATCATTAATAAGATTGTACAAATTTCAGTCAAGTCTTATCAAGAAGTGTTAAAACTGTAGAGAAAAATTCTGCACAATCGATAATTGGATGAAAAAAAAAAAAATTCATCGGTACGTCCCACGAAATTCTTCCCATCGGCTTTATTCTCCTTACCGTAATGTGAAAAATAGTTTTCATAAACTGTTGTGGAATACTATCAAAGAAAAAGAAAAAAAAAAGAAAAAAGAAATTTTATCGAATTCGCATACATCGATGCTGTATGTTAATTGTAATAAATTGTTGACTCATCAGTGATAATTCGGTTCTCTGAAGAGTGTGATCAGCTGTTGGCTAATACCTTCGTTAATAATTAGCCTCGGCATAGGCATACATGTGCTTGTTGTTATAAATGTTTCTATTTCTCCTACGCTAATTCGGTAGGACAAACTATGAATTACATTGTTCAACATACTGTGTGCGGCTATTCATAAATTCACTGGGTATGAATACTTTATAATACGTCCGTGAAACCTTGAATAATATTTTCATCAGACGAAAATCATGAAAGGGAGTGAAAATATACGACAATTGTTAAGGCCCATCCCTAGTCGCCCACCTCCTTTTTGCCGAAAAAGCGGTGGGGGAGGCACATTTCGATTATTATCCGGGGCCAGGCGTCGAAGACGCAAAAATAAAATGCAGAGCGGCGATTCTATTTCAATTCCGAACACATACGTCCGAAAATATGTTCGTTTCATGCGAAAATAGAGCTGCAAAACCGTTTTTAGATTTGTCAAATGTCAATTTCCTCGGCGGCCATTATTATGTAGCTGTACGCCGAGTTTAGCTGGCACACGAGGTAAGTGGCGCCACGAATATATGCTCCGACGCAAGGATAGTATACTAAGGGAGTGATATCCTTGATATTCGTGGCGCCACTTACCTGGTGTGCCAGCTAAACTCGGCGGACAGCTACATAATAATGGCCGCCGAGGAAATTGACATTTGACAAATCTAAAAACAGTTTTGCAGCTCTATTTTCGCATGAAACGAACATATTTTCGGACGTATGTGTTCGGAATTGAAATAGAATCGCCGCTCTGCATTTTATTTTTGCGTCTTCGACGCCTGGCCCCGGATAATAATCGAGATGTCTCTCCCCCACCCCTTTTTCGGCAAAAAGGAGGTGGGCGACTAGGGATGGGCCTTAAGAAAGCTTATTCCATCATCAAGAAGACAGAGAAATAAAATGAAGGGTATAGGCGGGAAAGCATGTCAAAACTGCCCCCGATGCGTTTTTTTTTTTTTTTATACTTAGGGATCATTTCGGTACTGAAGAAAAAAAAATCATGCAAAATTTTAGGTCTTTATCTCGAATATTTTTCGAGATATCGAAAGAAGAAAAAAAAACGTTATTTTCGGTTTTCATTCATTTTTCATTAGTAAAGATGAATATTAATGAATGTTGACTTTTTTCCAAGTACGAATGAATAAAATACACCACAAGAAATTTTTTTCACGATTCCACATTGAAAAGTCGATATTTTTTTCTAAATAAATAAAACTGAAATAATTTTTTCAAGTATGATGCTTAAGACACGCAGTCACCAAATTCAGACAGAATACGTCTTTTACACTCCTTTATACTCAGGAATTTTTTCGATTTTTTCAAATTAGCGGAACATAGTGAAAAAAATTGAAATCTAATTTCTTTTGGGTATAATTTTACGATTAAGTATAATAGAATCAATTTATGGGTAAAAAAAAATTATACTTATCGTTATATTTTATATATTAATTGAGCATTACATTACGAAAATACCAACGATTCGCATAAACATTGAAGAAAATTTGAATAAAACTAGTCTTCATCGATGAACACACAATTTTCAGTAATATTAAAAATACGATTTAAAATTTCCGCTGGCCTTACAATTTTCGACAAATATCTAGCATATGAGAATTATGAGATATAAGGTAAAGAATTGCTGCCACGTGCGATCAGCAACCAACCATATGTCTGCTATATTTACAGTCACAGCAGTACCTGGCAATGATCCGCATTTACTTCATTTTTATGAGGACAATATTCAATAAAACAGCGATATGTTTTTGCATTTGTATGTCGAGAATTAAATCGAACCTTCAGGATATTTTCAGCAATTTTCACATATCGAAGATTTATATTACTATCTTCATCTATCATTTCAGTCAAATATGAAATTGCTTGCGGAAGTTGATACGAAACATTGAAATAGTAGTATAAGTCTACTGAAAATATCCTGAAGGTTCAAGTTAGATCTGGACATATAAATGCAAAAACATATTAGGGTCATTCCATCTCAAATCGACCAATGGTTGGAATCGACCATCTTCGATTTTCATGAATTTTTGTCAGAAGTTTTCTTTTATCATAGAACGAAGTTCTGCCAGAGGAAAAAAATTAAAAATTTTTCTTACGAAAGTTATGCGAAATTGAAAATGTCACCATTTTTCGCATTTTTCAAGTTTATTTTTCAAATATCTCGAAAACTATTATAGTTACAAAAATGGGCTTGAGTTTGTATTAAAGGGGATACTTGGGGCTATGGAAGAAAAATATTTTGAAAAAAAATTTCAGAAAAACGATGAACTGGCATAATTTTGAAATTTGAAAAATCGTAAAAATCGAATTTCAGTATTAAATTTTTGGCTCAATTTTTTTTGTATAAAGCCCTTAATTCATCTAAAAATATCCTGAAATTTTCAGGAGGGTGTTTTTGCTTTCTTTAAAGATATGAATTTTTGAATTTGCATAAAATTTTTTTTTTTTTTTCGCAACTTCTAAATATAGTAAAGTTAAGCAAATATTTAGTTTTATAATTTTGAGCAGTAAAAAATTAATTCTACTATGTGAGAACGTGAAAATGATAACATAATTGAAATTGCTTCTTTTATTTATGTTCCATCATTTTAAATCCAAACTCATTACGTGAGTCGTTTTTTTTTTTTTTTACTTCTTTTCCCGTTGTTGATGCCTCGTTTCTTCTTCTCAATCGGGAAGGAGTGATATTAATTTTCTAATGAAAATTTAATACAAATATAACATTTTTATTAATAATAATACTACAATAAATTAATTTTTTCAAATTATCTAACTTCTTCCAGATTGAGGAAAAGAAATGAGGCATCAACAACGGGAAATGAAGTGAAAAAAAAAAGACTCACGTAATGAGTTTGGATTTAAAATGATAGAACATAGATAAAAAAAAAGCAACTTCAATTTTGTTATAATTTTTACGTTCTCACATTGTAGAATTTATTTTTTACTGTTCAAAATTACAAATATTTGCTTAACTTTACTATATTTAGAAGTTGCGGAAAAAAAAAAAATTTTTATGCAAATTCAAAAATTCATATCATTGAAGAAAAAAAAAACACCCTCTTGAAAATTTCAGGATATTTTTAGATCAATTAAAGGCATTATACAAAAAAAATTGTGCCAAAAATTTAATACTGAAATTCGATTTTTACGATTTTTCAAATTTCAAAATTATGCCAGTTCATCATTTTTCGGAATTTTTTTTCAAAATATTTTTCTTTCATAGCCCCAAGTATCACCTTTAAAACAAACTCAAGCCCATTTTTGTAACTATAATAGTTTTCGAGATATTTGAAATATAAACTTGAAAAATGCGAAAAATGGTGACATTTTCAATTTCGCATAACTTTCGTGAGAAAAATGTTTAATTTTTTTCCTTTGGCAGAACTTTGTTTTATGATAAAAGAAAACTTCTGACAAAAATTCATCCAAATCGAAAGTGGTCGATTCCAACCATTGGTCGATTTGAGATGGAATGACCCATTATCATTGTTTTATTGAATATTGTTCTAATAAGAATGAAGTAAATGGAATTACTGGGGAATAGCAGACATACGCTTGGTTGCTGTTCTCACGTGGCAGCAATTCTTCATTATCTATTTCATGCCAGATTATATTTGTCGAAAATCGTAAGGCCAGCAGAAATTTCAAATCGTATTTCTATAACATTACTGGAAGTTGTGTAGTCATCTATGCAGACTGATTTCAATCAAATTTTCTTCTATATTTATGCAAATTGACATTATACTGCGTAGCAGTGGGCCTGGAGGACGAAAACCACGAAGCACGAAAAATTTCAGTAATGTTTCAAAAATTAATTTTCATTTTAATGAAAATCAATTCGCTACGGGCACTGCTTATTTTATACTTTTGACCCGGCACTAACTCGAGCAGCTGTAGGCTCTGTGATTGGTCAACTAAGATCTTCCATAGCTCGGAAATTATTGATCCCGCGAATTTTTGGTAAAAGAAATTTAGTCTTAGAATTTCGAGAGGAGTACATCCAGCTAAAATGGCCCGGTCAAACTGAATCACCCTGTATACCTATACTTTTTTTTTCAGAATATATTGCTTGAGAGACTTATTTGATGATACAATATGTATATACCTATGTATGTGGTTGTGACTCTGTTGGACAATATATTTATTTATAACTATGTATATGTATTTTTTCTTCATCCGTGTAGAGAGAGTTGATTTTATTTACAGTATCTATTATTATTATTATACAGTACATAATAATTATAACAGAAACTGTATATACTATTCATAATTATAGTTTAGTTGCTATACCAAACAAAAAGTAACATTCGGAAAAAAAAATGATCTTATATTCACAACCTAATATTAATGAATTCATTGATAATAATTTAATATGGTATATTTATATCGTTGAGCCGAAAAAAATTGAATGAAAATAGAGTATTATCATTTTTTTTTCTGTGTTTTTTTTTTTTTATTTTTTCAACTTCCCGCTTTAGCAAGTGGGAAGTTATTGTAATCACCCCGAAAATGACAAGTTGAGTTTTCACCAGATCTCCACGTTTCAACGTCAAGAGAATCACCTCCGAACGCATTTTCAGATGGACCTCTGGGTGTGTGTATATACGTATGGATGGATGTGTGTGTATATACGTATGGATGGATGTGTGTGATCAGTTTTTTTTGTCCGACGATATCTCGAGAACGAATGATCGGATTTACACGAATTTGGTATCAATCGACTTGGACTTGTCCAACCTTAGAACTCATTAGATTCTGGATTCGATCGGTCCAGTAGTTTTTGATAAATTCGAAGAACAACATTTTGATAAAAATAATTTAATCAATTCGATACGTAGTGATCGTTCTTTGAATATCATGAATTATTATGTGGATAATGTAACGAACATGTGCTAGTCGTTATGGCCCAATGTTGGAACGAGAAACCGGAAGTTACAGTCTGCTCTAATTCTTTGGGTAAAATGATGGAATTAGATTTGAAAATAGGTATTGATTCGAGTGTTCGCCGTAGAAATTGAGAATAGATTTTGATGGACTGTCCGAAATTGACATAAACAATTATCATGTAATAGGTGGGTTCGAATCGCTGGTCCACTATCGAGAATACAATTTAAAACTGATTAAACGAAGAGGAGGCTTTTTCAACAGTTGAAATTTCATGCAAGAGATGACGATGGAACTGGAAGTCGAAGATGCAACGAAGAAACGCGGGGGTGTATTTCTTTTGGCACTTCCGATAGTATCTTTCAATTTTGGATACAGTTTGGCAGGTGAGAAAACTGATCATCATTTCTACGTATGTGTGAATGTCTATATGAATCTTTCGAATCACATTTCAAGGTCTATAGTCCGTCTCGTGTTTTCAACAATTGTAGAAGACTCGGGTATCACATCTTCGGCTATACATTAATTGTATGATTAAACGAACTTACCTGTAAGTGAAGTTCTATCATAATTGTATGAAGCGCCTCTTCCGAGAGATAATTGTAGTACCTTATCCTTCTGCCGAGGAGCCACAAGCTTGGAAGCTAAACTCAAAAAAAAATAATTTCTTCCATGCCCTATACGTATATTCGTCTGTATATGCACCCACTTATGCACCACGCTGGCGCGCTTGACTCATTTCTTCAAAGTCCAGCCGTATCTCCGTTGTCGGGGTCTGACATTTTGACAGATATGGGTCTTCTGGGTGGGACCGATCTCTCGGAAGAGGCGCTTCATACAATTATGATAGAACTTCACTTACAGGTAAGTTCGTTTAATCATACAATTGTATTGTGCGCCTCTTCCTTCGAGATAATTGTAGTTGTTCAAAGAAGATACGGCTGTATTGTATGAAGTAAGGAAATAAATATATTGTAGCTCTAGAAAAATTTGCTTTATTCGAAACAAACGATAAAAATGTAGGAAACGTATACATAAACCAATTGTTATAAAATGGTCTCGCTGTACTCATCTCAACCTTATTATTTCTAATATCAATCTTAATCTTAGATAGCTCTAGCAAATCTATCTGGCTCATTTGTTAAGGGTTTGTTGTAAAACTTAGCAAAGACCTTTGACCTTTCGGTCCAACCATAGTCCAGTCATTATATACATTCGAAAATGCAAATGAAATTAGAAAGCTGATTTTTTTATATGTTGTAGGGGATACCTAGAAAAGCTTAACTTGAGATTTTCGACCAAGATTTCCTATGAGCTTCAGCCGCCATCTTCAAAAAAGGGGTGAAATTTGTTTTTTGGCAATAACTCGGCTATCCGATGAGATACGAAAATTTTTATGAGTAGCTTTTTTGTAGCTTTTTTTGTGCTCTACAATTAAGTCTGAATCATTTTTAGCGTATCATGCATCGTTATCGAGATATCGATCGAAAAAGTCGAAAATTTAGGACATAACTTTTGTTTTTTGCTATTTTTTTGTGTTTGGTCATGAATATCGAAAAAATTGTAGAATTGAAACTTGTAGAGTATATTCAGACCTACGATTTCCTTTTTTATTTTTTTATTTTGGACAAAAATTACGGTCTCCAGCGCGCCGCAAAGTCGGTGAATCCACGCTCAGCGTCGAGCGAGCCGCTCGCTCGGTTGTATCTGCATGTCGAATCGGATGGGAAGTTGTCAGGGGAATTAATGCGATATAAAATAAATTGAGAAAGCAACAAATTCTGGATCACACACAAGTAATTTATTAAACAAACAATTGTTTTTTAGTAAAAAATTTAGAAAATGAAATTTGGTTTTTGCAATTTTTTTTCTGGTAATAAGTTTCTTATTGCAAAAATGTATTGAGGTATTCCATGCCAAGTGAACCAATCGTTGACCCTCACCTCTTCAAAAACTGGCGCCGATTTTTCTGGTGATGAAGGAGTATAAAAAAATATTTCCTGAATTTTTTCAGAATTTTCGGATGACATCCGATGGTCTATATGATTTTTTTCTCTTTTTCTGGTTTTTTATGCATAACTCCCGTTCTTTTTCATCGATTTCCATGAATGAAAAACGAAAATTTCCGTTTTTCGGTCGACTTTCAGAATAAATTTTTTTCATATTTTTATTCTCGCTTTCTGGTCCTAAGACGTGAAAAGTTCGGAAAAATAACGAAAAAATTGAGTTTTGACCACTTATGACGGTCTCGATTTTTTTGTAAAAAATTACCAAGATTCCTACTCTCAAAACGATTTTTTTGAGCCGTGCCAAATCATGGGCAGAGCACTGGATCCAATTTATTTCGTGGTTTTTCTGTAAAATTTTTCTCATTCTCTATGTCGATGTTGACATTGAATGTTCGAAAAAGTTATTAAAACATCAAATGATCATAATTTTTGCTCAAAATGGCACTAAATTAACATCAAAGATTCATCGAGTTCGTTGTGGATCATTTTTCATAAGAATAATGATTGAATAAAAGGATAAAAATGATCCACAACGAACTCGATGAATCTTTGATGTTAATTTAGTGCCATTTTGAGCAAAAATTATGATCATTTGATGTTTTAATAACTTTTTCGAACATTCAATGTCAACATCGACATAGAGAATGAGAAAAATTTTACAGAAAAACCACGAAATAAATTGGATCCAGTGCTCTGCCCATGATTTGGCACGGCTCAAAAAAATCGTTTTGAGAGTAGGAATCTTGGTAATTTTTTACAAAAAAATCGAGACCGTCATAAGTGGTCAAAACTCAATTTTTTCGTTATTTTTCCGAACTTTTCACGTCTTAGGACCAGAAAGCGAGAATAAAAATATGAAAAAAATTTATTCTGAAAGTCGACCGAAAAACGGAAATTTTCGTTTTTCATTCATGGAAATCGATGAAAAAGAACGGGAGTTATGCATAAAAAACCAGAAAAAGAGAAAAAAATCATATAGACCATCGGATGTCATCCGAAAATTCTGAAAAAATTCAGGAAATATTTTTTTATACTCCTTCATCACCAGAAAAATCGGCGCCAGTTTTTGAAGAGGTGAGGGTCAACGATTGGTTCACTTGGCATGGAATACCTCAATACATTTTTGCAATAAGAAACTTATTACCAGAAAAAAAATTGCAAAAACCAAATTGCATTTTCTAAATTTTTTACTAAAAAACAATTGTTTGTTTAATAAATTACTTGTGTGTGATCCAGAATTTGTTGCTTTCTCAATTTATTTTATATCGCATTAATTCCCCTAACAACTTCCCATCCGATTCGACATGCAGATACAACCGAGCGAGCGGCTCGCTCGACGCTGAGCGTGGATTCACCGACTTTGCGGCGCGCTGGAGACCGTAATTTTTGTCCAAAATAAAAAAATAAAAAAGGAAATCGTAGGTCTGAATATACTCTACAAGTTTCAATTCTACAATTTTTTCGATATTCATGACCAAACACAAGAAAATAGCAAAAAACAAAAGTTATGTCCTAAATTTTCGACTTTTTCGATCGATATCTCGATAACGATGCATGATACGCTAAAAATGATTCAGACCTAATTGTAGAGCACAAAAAAAGCTACAAAAAAGCTACTCATAAAAATCTTGGAAATCTTGGTCGAAAATCTCAAGTTAAGCTTTTCTGGTATCCCCTACAACATATAAAAAAATCAGCTTTCTAATTTCATTTGCATTTCGTTGCCCTTTTTTCCGACGAAATGACTGGACTACCAGCTGTGTTTCTAATAACATCAATACTGATTCCTTTTCTGTTTGCCGCTGACGTTGCAGCGTGTCTTGTACTATAGGCGGAAAACAAACTAGTATCTATACCACAGATCTGGAATACTGGGGTGCGATTCCATAACTTCTATCACTGCTATCACTGTCATACACACACACACACACATTCCGCTGTATCACTCGTATGTACACTTGACGAGTTGGATTGTGACACATATGAAGTTGCACCATTTTCTGACGAAACATTAAAAATTTGAGCACAGCAATTGTCAGCGCTCCTATTGGTTTTGTATCGGGTATGTCGGGTCGCGATTGCCTAACAATTGCTGTACTCAACTTTTTTATGTTTCGTCAGAAAGAGGTGCAACTTCATATGTGTCACAATCCAACACACGTGAAGTCATCGCACGTATCAATCTTATGATATCTATCGACAGTGATACCAGTGATAAAAGTTATAGAATCGCACCCCTGATTCAATCCACCTACTCAAAGTCTGAGTTGATACTGTTTTATAAGGACTTTTGAATGATAAAAATAAACGGTGGTTATCTCCTCTAATATTGTGAGTTTTTTCCAAGTATACTTGTAAAGTTTTGGCAACGCAAATATTCTCATTCTTTCGAAAGAAAGGCAAGGTTAGTGATGGTTGATATTTCCCCGGTCCCGATGTCTTCATTCTACCTGGTATCTTTATTTCAATTAACTGATCAGTAATCACAATATTGCGAATGTCTATAAGTGACGGCGTTTGAATTCGCTGACCTGTAACTAAGGCTAATAAGGTCTGCACTATAACTTCTTAGATAATTCTTCTAGAGTTAATTTATCATTCACCTTTTGAGACCAAAAATCTAGGACTATTTTTGGGTCCCAAGTAGACTTATATTTTGGTTCACTCGGTCTTAATCTATAGATAGACCTCTAAAAAATCTTTTTATTCGAGCATCCTGGCCAATCTCCGGTCCATTAACAAGGGCAATAGTTGATCTCATACTATTTAAAGATCCGTATGATGCTCCTTTGTCAAACTCGGATGTTAAAAATAATAAAATATCGGTTATGCTCGCATTCGCTACCGCAATATTTTTGACTTCGCAGAATGACCACCATCTCCCCAAGCACGCATCGTATTGTTTTAGAGATGTCATACTTAACGAAGCCATAGTGATCTTCATAGACTTTTCGGGAATACCTTTTTCTTTTAGCGCCTTCCGGATAACCTCCCTGCCGCCAGGGTAATCTGTCGCCAAAGAGGGTGTGACTCCCTGTTTGATGATAATAACAACTTTTTATTTGGTTTAAAAAAGATCAAGTCCCATTCGAGCATCGATATAGAAATATGGGAAACCATGGCTGCGTTGGCCAGTATGGAACAACGACAATTCCCGTGGAACCTTCCAATTTAATTTTTTGTAAAACTTTGTTGAGGACAATGAAAGGCGGAAATGCATAAAAGTAACATTTTTTCCAACTCATGGTGAAAGCATCCACTTTAAAGGTTTCTGGGTCGCTTAGCCAAGAGACAAACTTCCAACATTTCTTATTTATCCTAGTTGCAAAAAGATCTATTTCCGGTCCACCTAAATTTCTAATTATCTTTCTGAAAGCCGTTCCTGATAATTCGAATTCTGTTTCTTTTTCAAGTTTTCGGGATTCGAAATCTGCCTCCCCATTATCTTTTGAGGATATATATATATATATATATATATATATATATATATATATGGGCAAGTCCACCAATTATCAACAAATGAACGGGACGTCAAAAAATCGATTTGTCTGAAATTTTTACCTCTTATAGTGTGTACTAAGATTGAAAAGTTCACCAAGTTGGAACGCTCTAGGACTTACCGTTCGCGAGAAATGCCATATACAAATTTGCCATTTCGACCTAATTCAGGTTTAAACGCGAATTGTTTTCGTATCGTTATCGGCATAAAAAAATTATGAAAATATACGTATCTTATGTGAAAAATTCTCACCCTTCCGAATATGTTATTCATTTCTGGCTAACTTATCGAAATTCATCTCAAAAACACGTTTTTCCGCGAAAAATCGCTTTTTTTCATGCGCCACCAAATTTTATCTTACTTTTGAATTTTTTATCTGAAAGCTGAGATTTTTTCAGTAAGAAAACCAAATTTGTAGAGTGGGACGGCTATGGGATCCCGCGTGAGCTAAATTCAATTGATAAAAAGTGTATTATTTACACGCTTAAGGGAACCAGTACAGCTTGGTTTTGGAAATTCGGAGTATGTACATACTCCAAAATGCATTCATTTGTCAGCCAACGTTTATTTCACATCAAAAAAAAAATTTTCCTTGAAAACCTTTGTCGTAAGGTTTTAGGCACATCGCTGTTCCGATTAAGGTCGTTGAGGGCTCATTTTGTTCAGAAAAGAAATCTTCATCGTGTGAACGAGGGAATTTTTGAACAATTTCGTGTAGGTCAAGTTATTTGCAAATTAGTGTCCTAAATTTTGGAAATTTTGGATAATATTGACCGTAACTTTTCACACGAATTTTTTTTTACCGATCCCTACGTTCATAAGATGTAGAATTGCTGTCTGAAGAAAGCAGGACCTTGAGAGGTTGAATTGGACCAACGATGTGCCTGAAACCTTACGACAAAGTTTTCGAAGAAAATTTTTTTCTGATGTGAAATAAGCTTTGGTTGACAAATAAATGAATTTTGGAGTACTCCAAATTTCCCAAACCAAGCTGTACTGGTCCCCTTAATTGGCGAATAATACACTTTTCATCAATTGAATTTAGCTCACGCGGGATCCCATAGCCGTCCCACTCTACAAATTTGGCTTTCTTACTGAAAAAATCTCAGCTTTCAGATAAAAAATTCAAAAGTAAGATAAAATTTGGTGGCGCATGAAAAAAAGCGATTTTTCGCGGAAAAACGTGTTTTTGAGATGAATTTCGATAAGTTAGCCAGAAATGAATAACATATTCGGAAAGGTGAGAATTTTTCACATAAGATACGTATATTTTCATAATTTTTTTATGCCGATAACGATACGAAAACAATTCGCGTTTAAACCTGAATTAGGTCGAAATGGCAAATTTGTATATGGCATTTCTCGCGAACGGTAAGTCCTAGAGCGTTCCAACTTGGTGAACTTTTCAATCTTAGTACACACTATAAGAGGTAAAAATTTCAGACAAATCGATTTCTTGACGTCCCGTTCATTTGTTGATAATTGGTGGACTTGCCCATATATAATGACGCAAATAGCCAGATGTCTCTATTTTCGCACCAATTCCAAATCTCCTTAGCTAATGCACTCAATCTTTCAAATCTAATGCTACCCATGAGATTAATATATGATATGGAAGTAGTGTTATCTATTCTAAGAAGAATTCTACAATGTTTGAGTTCCATTGCAAAACATTTTAAGCCGAAGAAGGCCGCTGATAATTCGAAATAATTGATGTGACGTAGTTCAACTGGATTCTCGAATCGGACGTTAATTTTTTCCACTCTATTAAACAAGAGCTTAAAGAACCTGTTGTCCTACCTATCCTAACACTTACTTCGTCTAAAACTTCTTCTTTTGATATTGCTGGTTGTTCGCTCCTGCGCCCTGTGACAGGTTCCAACTCTTTTGTTGCAATTGCGTTTCGTTGTTGTTGTTTCTGAATTTGTTGTATCCCTGCTTCCTCCCGCCTGCTGACGACGACTTCTGATGTTATCGTCGCGGCGGGAGCTTGGAGTTTTTTGCGTACTTATTGTGAGATGGTAAGCCCTGTTTTGATTTGAGATCTTTGCTGGTACGTTCTATTGTTTTTGCCGCTTTTAAACGTTCTCCCAGATCTTTGCCGAACAACCATTCATCCGGTATGGATGACTCGAACACCTCTTTTTGCGAAGCTCCGATGTGGCCAGAACCAAGCCTTTTCTTGTCATTGATTCATCTCGTTGTAAATCCGCCAATAGTCTTCGTGCATCTCTAGTTTTTCTACCAAAATGATTCTCTCCATTTTATTGTTTACCAGGTTGGCTAGACATTGGCCCACCAAGGCTAGGCAAGCTGTTATTTTTTGTTGTTGATCAACAATCCTGTTGTCTCTCTTGACCGCTGTGTCTAGCAACGATACCTTTACCTCCTCATTCAACTTTGGAGGGTCAATGATCATACAATTCGACGGTGGCGAATGTTTCTTGATCAGATTATCATTCTCCTCTTTCGGGAGGCCTTTCTTGAGGATATCCTCCCACCGAACCACTATGTCCTTATGGATTGCCGGTGCCGATACTCGGTCTTCGGCCACTCGTTTACCGATAACTTCTAAAATAGTCAAGTCCGTTATCTCTTGTTCGGCGTTTGAGGCATCCTGAGCTCCCGATCCTGTCTCTTCGCAACCAGAGATTGGAGTCTCTGACGCTACTGTAGACTGTGGACCTGTCGCCCCCAAGGATACAGCCTGGGGCACCGATACCCCTGTGTTGAACGCCCCTGGGGGCTGACCGTCTGAGAGTTCCTCAGCGGAAACTTCTCCTGAAATTGACTCGTGCTCATGAATCATTGCGTGATCAACCATTCTAACTAATGGTGACCCACGACCATGTGGGAGCTGAACTGCATCCTCACCCGATTCACTGGACTCACCAGAACCTGACGAAATAAAAAAGAACTCTTTCTAAGAATAGAGTTTTTTTTGTGCCTGACTAAATTAAATAGAAAGACACCAACATTTGAGGTTGATAACCTCTGTCAAGAGATTACCAAAGGGTTAGAGCCCGATAGTTATAGTCTCGTTGGCTAGCAATGTTTAAAAAATCTCTGCTAAGAGTTTACTAATGGGTAGGAGCCCAATAGAAAACAGATCCGTAAAATGATCTTCATTGTTTTGGTATTTCAGTTTTCATGTTTCGGCGCGATAAGACGCTAGAGCCCTTGCGAGCGTGAAACATATACCCATGAAGTATATACTCATGAAGACGTATTCGCTGAGCATCATAGTCTTTGTTCCAACAGGTAGGAGCCTGTGGTTTTGTCGCGGGGTTAGAGCCCCGGACAAGGAACAGTTTCTGATTTCGCACTCCCTGTGCAAACCACATTGGATTCGTACGTGGCCGTCGGTACTCATTGAGTAGCCTAGTTGGCCATTCTTTCCGAATAGTGTAACGTTATAACTTTTAGTACTTGCTGCGTTTCTTCCTTTTGTTGAGACGTCGCTTCTGTTTTTCTACTTTCCTCTCTAAACGTCTGAGTTTTCGTCTTAAACGTCTATCTTCGATTTCACTCTCCGAATCTGGGATTCTTTGTCTCCTTTCACCCATTTCGAACCACTGATCTTGCACTGAACTATGCACTTACGGTGTGACTGCCTCGGCACAAGAACGAAATATGAGTCAAGCGCGCTAGCGTAGTGCATAAGTGGGTGCATATACCATACAGATGAATATACGTATAGGGCATGGAAGAATTTTTTTTTTTTGAGTTTAGCTTTCAAGCTTGCGGCTCCTCGGCAGAAGGAGAAGGTACTACGATTATCTTGAAGGAAGAGGCGCACAATACAATTAGAGCTGCATCACGTAAATGTCGTTACAGCATGTGTTCGATAATTCAGTTCATCTTTTTATGGATTTTACAGCCGTCGTACTCATGGACTTGGTCCTCCATCGCACGTGTCTGGTTTCCCTGAATATCAATTCAACAGATTGTTCGATGCTTCGTACCAATTCTGGTAGCCCAGAAGCGGCGGATTTGGAGGCCGAAATCGAACCATACGCGAGTGTGATAGTAATGACGAAGACCTTGGTCGAAGGTATACTGCCAGGGGCGATAACTTTGTTCTTCGGGTCTTGGAGCGACCGAGGTGGTAGAAGGCCTCTTTTATTGGCATCTTTCACTGGTGAGATATTCGTTGAAGTCTTCACCGGACGCATTCTGATAATTCTGTTAGTTGGTACCCGAGAAATCGGGTGATGGTGACATGAAATTTCATACCTTTTCGTGTAATTTACGTACCACATCGAACTGTCGAATGATTTTTTGCGAAGGACCAACTGATCATGCGAAATCACTTTGATCAATGAATTGTCCTTCGATAAAAATTGGTTCTATTGATCTGCATGTATTTTATGATAAAAATTCATCACTCGAAAAAAGTTGAAACTATCATAGATTGATAGCGCGAAACCATGAATGAAACAGAATTGTAATGGTATATCGATCTTGCCGCTATTTCTGCAGGTTTCACATTACAGTACTTGATACTCTGCTTGATGTCTGACTGGAACATCAGTCCTTGGTATTTGATATTCGCTCTGATTCCGGCAAATATTGTGGGTGACGTACCGGTCATACGATTAGCTTTCATTTGTTATATTTCTGACACAACGGCAGAAGATCGAAGAACGCTGCAATTGGCTGTACTACAGATAGCAATATTTGGTGGACGAATGCTAGGTGGATTCACGGCACCTTCAATTTATCATAGCTATGGCTACACCTACGTATTTGGTACAGCAGCTGCCTGCTGTGGATCGGCTCTACTTTTCACCTATCGTCGCATTCGTGAGACGGTAAAAGATGCCTCTAAGGTAAGTTTGTATTGTAATCAAACAGTCGTGTGTATCGTATGGACTATTCCGCTCGAATTTAAATTGATTGTAGCGAGACTTACAGTCCTTTTAATTGAGAAATTTCCTGTCCCACTAATCAGAACATCCAAATTCCGGAATTGATAGTAATTAGTTCAATATGATTTCACAGAAATCGGTACGTGAACCGTTTAATATCTCAACGGTGAAAGAGATTGTGACCTGCAGCTATTTGACGAAGCTAGAGAACTTTCAACGATCTGTCGCATGGCTGGCAATTTTTACTCTCAATTCGACTATTCTTATTTACCGAGGACAGAAGAGTACAGAATTTTTATTCACCAGAGCACGTTTAGGCTGGAATGTTATGCACTATTCCTATTACGTTACCACTAGTTCTGTTCTAAGTGTCACAGGCTTATGCGGAGTCTTGCTGCGTAGCCGAGTTTCAGGTGATAGACTAAATAGAAGTTATTCCATAAAATGAGCCTAGAAAATCGAAAACTGTTGTGTAATGTAGTTCAAGTAAATATTATCAAATTATTCTGCCTATTCAGTACAATCTCCGGTGTTACAGATACGTTTTTAGCCGGTCTGGGCTACGTATCGGCACTGGGTGGTGCGATCACAAGATCCTTAGCATGGAAATCCTGGCACATGTATCTCGACGTGTGCATCGGCGTATTCAGTGAAATTTCGCCATCATCCATGCGATCTATTATATCGAAGAACGTTCCTGCGTCTGATGTTGGTGAGTAATAATTTTGCCATTGGCGGAGTATAATTGTGGTTATCGCGTAGATCAGACCTGCAAAAATCGACTTCTCAAATTGCAGGTAAAGTCTTCGCACTTGCAGCTGTATTGGAGATATTGAGCACGTTGATCGGGGCGCCGATATTTACATTCATTTATTCCAATTATTTGCCACCGATCTACCCGTCGCCTGTTCATCTGCTGTCGAGCAGTGTCTACGTTTTGTTAATAATTTGTGTTGTGAGTATCGAAGTGCTGATCAGGAAGTCTCGAGAGCCGACAACTTATACTGCTACTGCTCAAGAGGACTTCTGATGATAGTTGGAATGATTTCCCTCCCCATTGAAACAATCAATTTTCAAGAAAACGAAACAAAAAAAAAAAAAATAATAATCTTGTAGAGCGAGGAATAAAAATTTTGATAAACGTGTCGGTTTTCGTCACGGTTCCATCAAACTTTTGCATTTAGTATTTCATAACTAAATGTCATTTTACTTGATTTGTTAATGATCGGAAAATACACATTGCTTAACCCTACTACAGAATCTTTGGTATAATAAAAATCACTATATTTAGTCTAGCCGTACAATGTACTTAATTAAGACTAGCTGATTTTTGTGCTCGCTCACTCGATTGGTTGTTTTTTGTGCTCGTTCGCTCGCTACGCTCGCTCACTCGATTGGTTGTTTTTTGTGCTCGTTCGCTCGCTACGCTCGCTCACTCGATTGGTTGATTGTTGTGCTCGTTCGCTCGTCGTATATTTATTATTTGTGACATCTGGAAATCCGGAAATCCGATCACGGACTTTACTATATAGATTAATGGCGAATTAAATATTTTAAATGTCCAATATCGACTAAGAAATGATTTCGTTACAAATGTTTGATCTGCTCGTCAGTTTCTTGAATAATATCGTCGTTCAATTCTTCTCGAAATTCAGGGCTAAGTTGGTAGGCGTTTTCAGCGATTGCAGCTAATTTATCGGCCATCGCTTTTCCAGTTTGTTGAAGCATTTGGGAGAACTGACTGTCACGATTTTTCAAAAGAATATGTGGATGACCAGACTCCTGTTTATAAAATGCAAAGAAACTCGTATTACAAACGCATGATTAGTATTCACAGTTCAGACTATAACGATTACTTCATAATAATACTCGCCGTTACACAGCCATCCCTCATAACCAGAACTCTGTCACTGTCCATTATCGTGTTCAGTCGATGAGCTATCGTCAGCACCGTGCAATCGGCGAATCTTTGTCTGATTGTGGTTTGTATCAGAGCGTCGGTACTGCGAAACGATAAGCTCTAACTGAGTGTAAAACATCACCAAAGTAGACAAGTACAAACCATTTTAGTTACACATAGTTGAATAAGCAGCTCAGCAATCAGAAAATGGTCGTCGAGTGATGAGAGCAACAAAACTCAGTGATGAATGTTACAGTATCCAACATGATAGGATATGCACTTACCTGTGGTCAATATTTGCTGTAGCTTCGTCGAGCACGAGGAGCCGATTCTTTCTAAGGATGGCTCTTGCCAAGCAAATGAGCTGACGCTCTCCGACACTGAAGTTGGTTGCACCTCGAGCGACCTCTAAGTCAAGGGAACGAATAACGTCGGCAAGTTCAACTTCCCGGAGGCTGTTCCAAAGCTCTGAGTCCGAGTACTCTTCGAAGGGGTCCAAGTTGTAGCGCAGACTTTCCGAGAACAAAATTGGTTCCTGGGGTATGATCGAGATGCGAGGACGCAGCTTGTGCAACCCTATCGACTTTGTGTCAATCCCATCCAATACTATTTCGCCTTTGAGTCCGTCTTCGGCTAAACGAAAGAGCGCAGAGATGAGCGAGGATTCTCCAGTCCCATATCTTCCCACTATTCCAACCTTCCATCCCGAATGTATGGTGAAATTCAGATTCTGAAATCGGATGGAAATCGTACAGGATTCAAAAGAATGACTGATGATGACAAGCAACTGATGAAAGAACTCGTCATAAGATCGAGCAATATCTTAGCTATAGCAATAGCTTCCAAGCTCGAGACTGTAGCGCAATTGACGAATGAGCTCGCCGTGGAGGTCCGCGTTCAAATCGAGGATCTCGCGTTGTGAAACGCCGCCCTAAAAACGAGGTTCTGCAGCCTTGAAAATGATTTGGCTGGTGCACGCGCCGATCAAGAAGCTGTGTCAATGCGTTTATCTGACCAAAATGCCTCACTAGCGAACCGGTTAAATGCTGTAGAATGCAGTTTGCTAAATCGTGACTTGGTTATCTCTGGTGTACCGGAACTGGAAGGTGAAGATCTTGTGGCTATCTTTGGCTCTATCGCGGCCCTTCTTCGAGTCCCTCTTGAGGATGGGAATGTGTGCGAAGCTGTACGTATGAAAAGCACCCGAGAAACTAACCAGCCTCGTATGATTCTGATCCGACTCATCTCAGGGGATCTTCGAAATCGTTTTCTCACTGCCAAGCGGGTGCGTGGGTCTATATATGCTGATGAACTTGGCTTGGTCGGTGAGCACCCCCATAGACCGGTCTTCGTAAATGAGCGTCTTCCTCCAGCTTTAGTAAACCTTTTGCGCAAGACCAGGGATACTGCCAAAAATCTGGGTTTCAGCTTTGTTTGGACCAGAAACGGGGTTCCTCACGTAAAGCGCGATGAGGCCTCGCAGGTGGTCATCGTGCGCTCGGAGGGCGGACCTTGCCCAGCTTCGTCCCTTGCGGGTCACGGTGACTCAAACCCAAGTCAACGGGAGCGTGGGAGGAGCCAGCACCTCGGGACATGAAACGGAGGATGGGGATCGCAGCGGGGTCTGACTAGCTGCGCCATCGGTGCCCACCATTTCTGGTCGGTCCTTATCTGTCGATGGCCTGGGTCCTGGATTAGCAGCTACATCAATCACGGGTAGTTTGTCATCTACTCGTTATCTAAGGATAGCACACTTCAACGCGAATTCCTTGCCTGGGCACATGGATCAAGTCAAGGCATTCTTTTATACGTCTTTCTATCATATCATTTCAATTTCTGAAACTTGGTTGCATCCTGGGATCTGTGACGAGCTTGTCGCCCTTGAAAACTATTATCTTTATCGCAATGATAGAATCGGAAAACTGGGCGGGGGAGTTGCGTGCTTTATTCATAATTCCTTAACATCTAAGTCTCTTGCTTCCTCTCCTTCCCAGTTCACAAATTCTCCAGAATTCCTCTTGCTCGAAATAAGATCCTTTTTGCCTCGGTATATCGTAGGCCAAAGGGCCTTCTGCTCGATAACTTTATTAACAAGCTCGCAAGTTTCTCTCACTACTATACAAATATAATTATAACTGGCGACTTCAACTGTAATTTAAATGGTGAAAACTTTGAAGCTGAGTATCTGCGAGACTTTATCTTTACACACTTGTTTTTCCTTATCCCTCACGGGACTACGCACCATACTGCTCGGTCTGATACTTGGCTGGATGTGGTGATCATTGACTCGGCCGATAGATTACTTTCATTCGCGAAGTCCTTGGTACCTTTTATTGCGGGTCACGATCTTATTGAGTTTGAGTACAAACGCCCGGTGCGAGGCCTGCCAGCGCCTGCTGTTAGTTATCGTGACTTCAAAAGATGTGATAATCTGGCGTTTATGAATACCTTAGCTTCTAGTATTACTGAGTTATCCTCGAACCTAATTAATGATGATAACGTTAATGTTGCTGTCGAAAGTTTTTGCAATTCTGTTTTGTCGGCCTTGGACGTTCATGCTCCAGTCGTAGTAAGGAAGCAAACCAAACCTCGAGTTCCCTGGTTCGTCCCTGAGATTAAGTCAGATATTAAGCAGCGCAATAAATTGTACAAAGCGGCAAAGCGTCTGGGGTCATTGGACATATACGAGCAGTACCGTATACTGCGTCGAGCTATTGAATCTGAAATCAAGTTGGCGGAAAGCGATTACATTAAAGAACGCCTTAGTGGCCCCTGTGACATGTTGAATATCTGGGCTGAACTCAAGCGTCTGGGCGTTGTTTCTGGCTCGGTGTCGTCACCGCTGCAGCATTTCTCATCCCAGGAACTCAATGCCTATTATGCGTCCGTCACTGCTGCCCATCAGCCGTGCTCGCGCGAAGAGCTTGCGCATATCCTCACTGATCAGCTCCCGAGTGTGAAATCGCACTTCTCGTTCTCACCTGTTGAGTCCCATCAAGTCCTGGCTATCTTGTCATCGTATGTGTCCAAGTCGCGGGGGCATAGTCCGGATGGCTTACAGCTAAGGCATTTTAAGGATGTTCTACCAGTGCTTGCGTCACATGTAACCACTCTCTTTAATTTATAGCTGTGTCAATGTATTTTCCCGGCAATCTGGAAACGTGCGTATGTCGTTCCGTTGAACAAATGTAATCCACCCACACACAGAGTCACAGACACCAGACCGGTAGCCAACCTTTCACACCCGTCCAAGGTTCTTGAAAAAATTGTTGCCTCACAAGTAAATTCATATCTAGAATGCAACGGTCTCCTGGATCCTGCACAGTCGGGCTTTCGAAAAGGTCACAGCACTCAGACTGCCTTACTGAAAGTACTCAATGACGTCAAGAGAGCGGTAGACGACAGATGCGTCACTATTCTGATCCTCTTTGATTTCAGTAAGGCATTCGATAGTATTAATCACCGATTGCTTCTGGTCAAGCTCAAACGCTACGGTTTTTCCTCCGATATTATCTCGTGGTTCCATTCATATTTATCGGGCAGAACCCAAGCTGTGCAGGACTCAACCGGTGGGCATTCTAGTTTCCTGTGCAATCGTTCTGGTGTTCCTCAGGGCTCTGTCCTGGGGCCACTCCTTTTCCTCCTTTTCATTAATGACATCGGGCTAGTGCTGAGAAATACCAGACACGTAATTTTCGCTGACGACCTTCAAATTTACTTGCATTGCTCTCCCGATAATATATGTCAAGCGCTAAACGTTATCGGTCTAGATGCGGGTGCCATTTCTAAGTGGGCGATGGAAAACGGTCTGAAGTTAAACGTCGGTAAAACCAAAGCCATGATCCTGGGCAGCGCGGTTTTTGTTGAGCAGCTTCGGCAGCGTAATCTGCCTAATGTCATATAATCGATGATCAGCCGTGCCATATGTCCATTCCGCCCGGAACTTGGGTGTTTATCTATCTGCTGCCCTTTCGTGGAATAAGCATGTGGCTCAAGTTTCGCGGAAAGTTCATGCTACCCTCCACAAGCTGAAGCATCATAGCACTTCTCTCACCTTTGAGGTAAAAAAGCTCCTTGTTCCGGCCTTAGTTACACCTCATATTGATTATTGCTGCCTAGTGTACCATGATCCTACCGACTACCTAAATTTGAAATTGCAGCGCCTTGTTAATAGTGGTATCCGCTTTATTTTTGGCCTCAGGAGAGATGTTCACATCTCTCCATATCGAATCAAGTTACGATGGTTGTCAGTTGCAAATCGTCGTCTGTATTTTTTGGGCATGCAAATTTTCCAAATCCTTCTATCATCCACGCCCTCTTACCTCCGTGAACTGTTTATTGAACCTGATGCTGATACACGTCGGTCCTCTCGTTTGGCGGGCCCCGGTGAGCAGGTTGCGACCTTTCGTATCCCGAATCATAGAACGGCTACATATCGAAATTCATTTGCATTGTCGGCACTTTATTTTTGGCATAACCTGCCTTCGGTGATTAAATCATCGTCCTCAGTTGACGTGTTCAAAGTTAGGCTACTAGAACACCTGCTCACCAGGGATGCCGATCGAGCATTGCCAGTGAGTAAGGCTCCACGATCTCGACTATGATCTCACCATATCTTTACTTAGCATTTATCCAACATACCTTAGTCGATCTTCTTCTTGCTTCTTTTCAAGTTAGTTCTTAAGTCTATGTCTTGTATTAATTAGTAACGGAGAACTGCCTGTCTTTTAGTTTCTCTATTTAGTGTAAGGGCATTGCTCATCTTAGTCTTAAGCGTATTGTCCTGCTTTTTTTCTGCTATATTGTTAAAAATTTATTTTCTATTGTCCGATTTTTTCTGCTATACGGTTACGAATGTATTTCCTATTTTTCTTGTATCCAAACTTTGCCTTCTGGCTCGATTGAGCTATGGCATAATAAATGACAATCTATCTATCTATCTATCTATCTATCTATCTATCTATCTAAGATCGAGGAATAACCCAAACGCAGATCCAGTAACGATGGTCAGGAATCAGGCTCCAGTGTGCGCATCTTGATGACGATCGAATTTTTCCCGTAGCAATTCTTCAGCTGCCGGACCTCTGCTTCGTATCGTTGCTATAAACCATCTAGAGTTGAACTGACGTGTGAGAACACGGGGCTCTTCACTGCAATCATCAATGCACTTGCCATTATGTTGAAGATAAATCTTTGAGTAATATCTTTTCTCATCTTGTTCTGATCTAAGGTCAATCTGGTAAGGTGACTACTCACTAATGCCTTCCAGTCGCATCACGTCCTGAGCAGTCTTGAAGTACCAAGTGCTCACAATGTAGAAAACACCAGCCATAATAACCGCGGGAAGGATCATCCAGACGTTGATGATCGTCAGCATAATTACTACTGCTATTAACATCAGAAAAATGTGAAGTGCGTCTAGCATCACTCTGGGAAGTAGCTCGTCCATCGAGCTAACGTCCTTTGAGAATCGGTTGAGAATTTTCCCTATAAAAAAGATCATAAGGATCAACATCTTTCTCACTTTTTAGTCAAGAAATTCAATGGGATCGAATTACCAGATGGATTAGTGTTGAAGAATCTCATAGGAGCTTGCAACAAGTTGGCAAACATTGAATTGTGTATGTAGCGACTGGCGTTAGTGCATGTATTCATGAACAGCACGCTGCGTACGATGGTAAGGAATATGGAACCGAGAAGAAGAATCGTGTATACGTAGATCCCCAAATGTTCGTGCATCAGTCCATTCTAATCAATCCATTGCGATTCTTTGAAGTGTATCTCTTGATGACGCTCACTGGTGTCGTTGCTTTGGTAGCTCATGCTGCTAGAAACTGAATCATTCGATGGTGATATATTTATGAGAATCCCTTAATTGGTCCAGTATGTTACCCAGTAATTAGTTCTACTGGCCGCTATTCGACTAATTATAAAAACTGTCGCCAAAATAATCAGCGAGCACATGTTACCACCGGCCGAAATGTAGCCCCAGTATACTTTGTTCGATATATTTCCTTTCTCGATTACCTCTTTGCTGATGTCTCGCGATTCTTTGCTATGCTCGGTAACGTCCGATAATTCGACATTTTCTACCGCAGTTATGCCTGATCTCTGAAAGTAAAACTCATTATTTTGAAAACTGAGATTCAGGTGCTTGATCTAGTTTACCAATCTACCATCACTTAAATTGTAACTGGCAATGCGCATTCCTTGTCAATATATTAGAAACCAAAGCGATGTCCCTGATCAGAATCATGTTCAGAACATTTCTTGAGTGTTCAGAACGTCAAGGAGGAGTGTTTGACCATAATTCCAATGAAGGCATCTTCAGGAATTCATTTGAGGTTTTCGAGTTCCTTATTATCCCACTAAGTCCCTTTACCCTGTGGACTGATTTGCTGGAACTACCTCGCATTCCGGTTCCTCGTTATTTTCGTTGATTTCCTCGACTTTCTTCGGCTCTTCAATATCTAGAACGTAGAATTTTTAGGTGGCTTGTTCTTTGTATGTGCCTTGGCGCTCCACAGTACCCTAAAATCAATCACCATGAATTGTACTATCGGTCTTATTTTATTAGTGAAGATACTTCACTTACGGGCTGCAGCAGAATCTACGTCGAGCTGTTGACAATTAATCTCGCTTACACGATTCATTACGACGACGTGATCCGTGTGCCGAGGTCCTAAGGATTCAAATCATAAAACCAATCAATAGAGTTAAGATATACGGACACAAAATTGTATAGGGATGTGTGAAAACACACCTATGATGAGGCAATGAACTAATAATGATCTTGTCATGAGATTAAACGCCGTATATTTCGATTTTATGATATTTTACAATCGAGTTACACAAAATTTATTTACATTTCTTCGATATAGTAAAAATATGTGTTAGGCTGCGATTATCATCGCGGTATTTCGGTTAGTTCGATTTGTATAAAACAAAACCATCTTCTGGATATGGAAACCCGTCAACCCAGCTCAGTTATACCCAGAATACCCAGCTAAGAGAAAATTTCCATCGTGCCGCTGTAGTAATAAATTCATCCGTATTGATGCAACTGAACATAAAAGCGGTTTTAATTTCCTTCAAGGTGGCACGAAATTGAAGCGACTTCTGCTCCTTTGATACATCAGTGTGCTTCTCCAGGCGGGATAACAATGTGACAACTTTTTCGATCACTCGCATATGCGAATTGACGTTTTCAAGAAAACAAAAGAGGTCCCCACTGAAATAGAATTATTCCGCGCGATGAAGAACACTGATTTATCAAAGGGACAGAGGTTGCTTCAATTTCGTGCCAACTTGAAGGAAATTAAAACCACTTCAGTTGTATGTTCAGTTGCATCAATACGGCGCTTCAGAATCCATTTCCCTGGCTGTACATACATCCATAGATACACACATCGTTCAAGTTTTGCGTTCTTGCTTCAAACGCTCGATATATTTATTCGCAATGGCAGAATTATTATTTGACATAAATTTGTCGTGATAACGATCACGAATCCACTTGAGAAGCAGCAATATAAGTTGGCGACTCTCGAGACTTCCTTATTAGAATTTCCATACAGGTTACACAAAGTATTAATAGTGCATAAAAACAGATTGATAGCAGATAAACAGGCGAGGGATAGATCGGTGGTAAATAATTCGAATAAATTAATGTGTATAATGGAGTCCCAGCCAACAAACTCAGTATCTCCAATAATGCCGTCAATGAGAACACTTTACCTGAAAGTAAAAAAATGTATTTATGGTATGATAAACGGTTGGTATCTGCACACTCAATCAATCGACGTAATTTATCCAGGTGAAGGTCGAACTTACCAATATCTTCTCTGGGCACGTATTTCGATATGACAGATCGCATAATAGGTCCCGTTATTCCGCCGAATATTTCAATGCACACTGCAAGATACATGTGCCAGGATAGCCATGTTAAAGATCTCGTTACCGCTCCACACAGAGCTGATATCAAACTGATGACAACCAGCAATGTATCCGGAATTTCTGAAAATACTGTAAAATTGATTGGTTAGTGACATGAAAAGATTTCTGCGCAAGTCGAAGGAAGTTTTTGATCAAAATTTCGTCTCAAATGAGCAATTGTTCAATTGCAAATTGAAGATTTATAGATATTTTCATATCGACTTAATGGTGTAACTTGAAATCAGTCAATTACCTGAGACGCGACTACGTAATGAGACTATGCACAAGCCTGTGACACGTAGTGCAGTATTAGCAGCATTGAAATAAGAATAGTGCTGGACATCCCAGCCCAAACGCGCTCTAGTGAATAGAAATCCTGTCGTTAAGTATCCCTTGGTTATCAATACATTCAATGTACCGGTAAACATCGCAAGATAGATTATAGATCGATGAAAGCTTGTTCGTTTCACCGAGGACTTAGCACTAAGAACTTTTCCGAGTGAGATTCTGCAAGGTCCACGTAATGATTCCTGCGGAAGTAAAATCGTACGAATTGTTATCATGCGTAGTTTTAATCAGTGCCAGCTTCAGACAGTCAGCAAGTGAGGCGGCCGCCTCACGGCGTCGCTGTGAGGGGGCGCCAGAACATAGTGATTTTTTTTTTTTTTCTACGCGAACTCAAATCGATGCTAGGGGAAGCTTTATTGATTTATAGTCAAACTGAAGTAACCTTCCCAATCCTGCGTAAACCTGATCAAGCTTCAAAAATCCCGAACTCCTTATCGGGGAGTAAATACAAAATGATGCGCGATTTGCGATTTGCAACATGTGGTAGCCAATAGCAACGCGACGACTTCGGAATTTGGGACCTCCCATTGAATATCGTGTGACTACCCGCTTACTGTCTCCTGATATCCTGTTATTGATAACGAGGAAACGATTTTTATGGTGCTGAATGTTGACTGGAGCTCAGAATAGTTTCTTTGTGAAAAATTTACGAGTACGATTCACAATACAAGTTGTAAGTTATATCACATATTAACATAAGTTTTTTAAGCTTGATAAAGTCATTTCAAATTGTTTTTGGGTTTGCCTGGGTTGTTTTGGATTCGGCTCAGTTATTTTGGTATTAGTTATGCTGTTTTGCATACGCTTACTTGGTCCGGTTTTTGTGCTATTGTGTGACATACAATTTCTGATCTGTAAATATTGGTTAATAGTTCATGGGGGGGGATAGCCCTAATTGCCTCAGGGCGTGGTAATGTCTGAAGCCGGTACTGCTTTTAATGAAATTTCAGACATAACAGCTGATGTGAAACCGTATGTTATCAATTTTGAAATGATCTTAGATAACAAACTGTAAAGATTGGTAAGTAAGTCGAAAATGTAGTTGAAAACACGATCAAACATTTTAGACAATCTATCCAACGACGTGATCGGTACTGACTTACCACGGGGGCATTTTTGACTGATTCAGGAATCAAAAAATACGTGTAAACTGCTGCCAGAGTGCAGCATAATGACGCCAATCTGAACGTGTTCGCGTAGCCATAATTTTTATAAATTAAAGGCCCAACAAACGCGCCTAGCACATTTGCTGTGCAACTTGCTGCCTCCAGTCGAGTCAATTGCACCCTTCTGTCTTTTTTTGCTGTCGTGTCAGTAATGTAACAAGATGAGGCTAATCTTATGGTACAATCTCCACCGAAAATTTTTAATGGAATCATTGCACATACCAAATACCAAGGACTGATGTTCCATTCACTCAAAAACGAGACCATGGCGAACTTTGTTGCAAGACCTGCAATAAGGGTGAGGTTAAAGTACTCCATTGCGTTCAGAGTCTGAATTTCAAGATATGTACCAGTAAAGACTTCGTTTGACAGTTGGAACTTCATAATTGCATGTATGAACGTCAAAGACTTGTTTGAGGATCAGTATCTGTCAGTTGGCATTTCTTTGCTTCAATTGCTTTAGTCTCAACGTGTATTTAGCAGAAAATGAATGGACAGATCCAT
The DNA here is from genome assembly GCA_949628255.1 of Macrophya alboannulata. Classification (NCBI taxonomy): domain Eukaryota; kingdom Metazoa; phylum Arthropoda; class Insecta; order Hymenoptera; family Tenthredinidae; genus Macrophya; species Macrophya alboannulata. Next base: position 25,617,547 of record OX451207.1, on the reverse strand, counting down.
GCGATAGGTACAGTTATCACAAGAAAATAGATCATATTTTCATTAATCGTCACTCGATTATTCAGGGACTAACTAGCAGAGATATCAAGCTGTGTTTGACGACAACTTAAAAGGGATTACCCACCGCTAAAAGCTGCCAAGAAAAGTGGTTTTCTTCCACCTCGGTCGCTCCATGGACCGATAAATACAGAAAGTACTCCTGGCACTAAAATTTCGATCAAAATTTTCGTCATCACTATCGTACTCGCAAATGGTTCAACTTTGGCCTCCAACTCCATCGCTTCTGTGGTGCCGGAATTAGTGCGAAGCATCATGCAATCCGTGGCGTTGATATTCAGGGAAACTAGACACGTTCGATAAATTATCAAGTCCGTGAGTACAGCACCTGTTAATTGGATTACCGTTGTTTAGTATAGTTCAATGAATAATTGCCATTTCGACAATTCTCAAATACTTCAGATTCAAGTATCATGAAAGCACAATACTGCTGCCATATCTTTTTTCGTATCGCGTTCTGAGCACCGATTTCGGAGATAACAAACATGATCATGTCGGTTTCTTTTACTAGACGATTTTTCTGTAACAGTGAACTCGAGTCAAAACTCAAAAGAGAAGATCAATTAGTTTCTGTCAAGTTTAAGGAAAAAAAAATATGGATGGGAATGTGCATTTCGTTTTATGAACATAATCGAACCAACATCATATTCACTTGGATGTGGTTATCTAATACACGAACAGTTCGATTACAGTACTGCATAATACTTGCCGGAAGTATTTGTGACATGCTTGAATCTTAATTATTTTAAACATTCTCAGAATGGCACAAAATTCTAGTATTGAAGATTTCATACGCTAATTGTTAATAATTAACAAAATAGATTTTCCTCACCTGATAGAACTTCCGAAAAAATGAATAATCCCACTGGAAGTCCGAGAAGAAGGAAAGGTTCGAATTTTTCCACTGTCTCCGTAATTTCAGTTTTTTCCGTCATCGTGTTGAATTTTTCTTAAATCGGTCCTCCTCACTTCTGATTCACTTCTCAGATTTATCCTCGATGTTAAACTACCGATCTTGTCACTATTTCCACCAGCGAATGAATTGCATGAAGTTTTATAACGTTTTCGCGTTCCATAAGAATCAAAATTAACATCGGTTCTGAAACGTCGAATGACTGCAGGAGCAAAGGCGGAAGAGATGGTAATTGCAGGATAGCAACTCAACTTATGCTAGGTGCTTACATAAAAAGAAATGTCAAACAAGTCTTCGGCGATCGAGACAAATCCGACTGAAAATTATGGAACAGAAGCGAGGGCTTAGAGATTTTCAATGCATCCATCGAGCAAACCGGATTTGCAACTGTAGAAATGCAAAAATCAGAATTGAAACCGAAAGGACTTAATGTATCAGTTTAATTCCGGATCCTTGAGGATTTAAATACGAATTGAATTTTGGTGTATTGATACAGCGCGATTAGATGGAAGATTGTATTTTTTCGAAAAACCGAACTTTGGACAATCTCATTTCCGCACGTTTTTGCAACCAAAAATTGGAAACCACAAAAAATCAACGTTTCGCCGGGATTTAATTGAAATTCTGCGAAAACGCCGCGAGATAGTGCCAAATTTTACAGATGCAATTTTGTAGAGGATAAAATTTTCCACCAAAAAGTCATATATGGTATGTATGTTAGTCAATGACTTGCGGGTAGGAGGCGATCCTGACTTTGGGTAAGTCGGCTGGATCCTCCGGCCAGTTGTGAAATGCAAAATCGGTACTTCAGCGTTAAATAAAAAAAAATCTAAAAAATTTTCAGCATAATTTCTCACCGTAAAAAAGTTACTTCATCATCGTGAAGAAATTTTCATTGAAAAATTGGAATTATTAAGATCTTCTACAATAACAAAGATTATTTTATTCAAGGTGTTCTCATAATTTTACACGCAATAGCCCTTGCTCGACTATTTGAAATTCTTGGAGACCTTATAGGTTGAAGATCTGCGTAGACTATGCCGCGGCGAATCGTTACGAATCGTTACAAAGTGCTCCGAAGTTTTTGGATTGTGTGGACAGTACAGCAATATTTAGTAAAAAAAAAAAACTCACGTGTTGATTCGGCGCATCGCCGCGGCATAGTGTACGCAGACCGTAATTCCGCCACCAAACAGCCTAACTGAAGGCTCAGGGAAAACTGTACAACTGGGTCATACGCAGATGACTCATTTATATATCGCGTTACTAATGCCAAAAGGGCGTATCTCAAAGGCTACGCCCTTTTGGCATTACAATGCCAAAAGGGCGTATCGAAAAAAAAAAAATTTCTCCAATCAACTTAAAAATATAGGTAATGTATAAATCTATGGAAAAAACGAAAAAAAAATTTTTTTTTGGGATACGCCCTTTTGGCTTTAAGAAAAAAATTTCTTAAAGCCAAAAGGGCGTATCCCCAAAAAAAATGTTTTTTTCCTTTTTTCCATAGATTTATACATTATCTATATTTTTAAGTTGATTGGAGAAAATTTTTTTTTTTGATACGCCCTTTTGGCTTTAAGAATTTTTTTTCTTAAAGCCAAAAGGTATCAAAAAAAAAAAATTTTCTCCAATCAACTTAAAAATATAGATAATGTATAAATCTATGGAAAAAAGGAAAAAAAAAAATTTTTCTGGGATACGCCCTTTTGGCTTTAAGAAATTTTTTTCTTAAAGCCAAAAGGGCGTATCCCAAAAAAAATTTTTTTTTTCGTTTTTTCCATAGATTTATACATTACCTATATTTTTAAGTTGATTGGAGAAATTTTTTTTTTTTCGATACGCCCTTTTGGCATTGTAATGCCAAAAGGGCGTAGCCTTTGAGATACGCCCTTTTGGCATTAGTAACGCGATATGTATCATGTAATAATGGAGATAAGACTCTTTCACTGTATTGTGAACCCTAAAGAAATTTGAAATCAAGGGATTAATCCCCTCCAAAGGCTCAAAAGGTTTCTCCGGGATTCACAGATTTGATCGGCACTTTGGAGAATTCTTGACTTGCAGAAGACGACTCGAAATTTCATGGGACCTATTGTACAGAAGGATTTCATTAGACTTCATATGCATTACGTAAAACTTCACGGGGCTCTATGGGGTTCACGCAAATTCATGGGTTGCACGTGACTCAAATGACTTTGAAGATTCCAAAAGATTTCATGGGATTTCATGAAATTTCATATGGATTCTTTGATACTTGATGGAACTTCATGGGGGAACTTCGTACTGTATTATGAGTAATACCACAACGTTGTGTATACGTGAGCTTGCGTGGAAGCTATTCACTATAAGATCACTTGCTTGGGACCAAAAAATTATGGAACATACTTTGAACATTGTCAAATTTGTGGCAACAGTTGTCGTATAAGAAATCGAATGATAACATTTCCGAAAAAATGTGATTTCAAAGTTGGGCGCCGAGTCAATTGGCATCATTAATTTAATTTCACTTTCCGGTATATCATCGAGCAGCATGCAACCCTGACGCACATTCCAATTTGCTTGACCCTCATGCCGGTGTGATGAGTTATGAAGACTATTCCGAGAGTAGTGATGATCAGGAGGCCAGCGTGAAGGAGAGCTTCGTCCTGTTTCATCAGATTTTCGACTGGATTGGAGTATCTGATTACCCAACCCTCAAGTATAGGCCGTGCAACACGAAGAACTGCGGATTAGATGAGTATAATCACTCCTTGGAGCATGTAAGGAAGCCAGAACATCCGGGCTATTGCCAACGTCAGATTTGGCTTCCTAGTTTGCCTCTTGTTCCTGTCTTTTCCCAGTTTTAACTCCTGGTCTGCCTTCATCAACTCCTTCTTCCACTCTCTATATCATTCACGGAGTTTGCAATTTCGTGAAATGAACCATTCGAGAGATATTGTTTATAATTCAGGGTATTACCTTTCGGGACGATCGCCGAGACGTTCTGATTCGGATTTCAGAGGACGGTACAAGTCTTTGACCTGCAAGCCTTGTCTCGCACCCTTCCAGAATATCAGTGCTGTCCATCTGTCGATATTTGTCAAGAAATTATCATGCATATTACTTTATATCCGAGATAAATTATCTTCTTTTATGGGGGGATCGGAAAGTCGGGCTTCCAAAATTAGTAAGACTGTAGATTAATCATTACTGTATATAAAAATCGGTTAGAAAACTGTGAAAGAATCTCAGGTCTCGAAAAACCTGGACAACCTGGTGTTAAATTGAACTAAAACAACTTACGGCTCGTGGTTTTGCGCGCGTTGGAGTGGAAAAAATTTATTTACCTTGCCCGAAAAATATTGTAAAAATCTGTTCAAACAGCAAACTCCTCACTCGAATGACGCAGTCTAATTTCGCAAGCCATATTTTCTCGGTATATCCATTCGTTAAAAATACAATCACATCATCAATTAGATTGTACAAATTTTAGTCAAGTTTTATCAAGAAGTGTTGATACCGTCAAATAATTTTTCACTGCGTCACGGGCGTCAAATTTAGAACATAATTTTTGTAATCCGTTGTGAAATATTATCAGAAAGAAAGAAAATAAGGTTTTATCGTATTTGCATACATCGATGCTATTTTGTCGATTGTGATAAATTATCAGGTCATTGATGATAATTCGGTCTGTGAAAAATGTGGTAAGCTGTTGGATAACTTTCGTTAACAATTAGCCTCGGCATAGGCATCCATATGTTCGTTGTTATGAATGTTTGAGAGGCAAACCATGGATTACATTGTTTAATCAAATGTGTCCAGTTATTCGTGAATTTACTGGATATGAATACTCCATAATACGTCCGTGAAACCTTAAATAATATTTTTATCAGACCAAATTGGCACTTTCTATTGCAGTACGGTGAGTCATCGTGAGTACGAAATAATAGTGTCGAGCAATATATAAACATGATGTGAGTTGTTCAACTATTAATTACTGCAATAAAAGCCGATCCACCATATTTCTTTTTTGGAATTTCTATATGCGGAACGTCTCATTTTTCGAAATTGTTACTACGATGACTTTATATTGATCAGGATCACCCAAACTAAAACACGTGAAAAATTCAGCCAATTTCACCGAAAGTAGGTTCTTCAAATATAAAAAGATCTGGAACAAGTGAAATTATTGATATCTAGGTATCGCTCAGTCATTGAAGAAAAGAAAAGAAAAATAAATTCTGATATTTATGATGGTTTGTATGTATGGTAATTTTCAAAATATCTAAAATTGAACTGACAAATATCCATCTGCGCTCTGGAAAAAAGTCGAACAAATATTGCCACTCAAACCATGATGCTTGTTGTTCTCAATCCATTCTTCTGTCGCGGGACCAAAAGTAGTACAAACTGTTATACGCTGTTTGATCACCTACGTATATGTACGGCAATTTGATTGATGGGTTCACTGTATATGAACTTTATCTGGGGCACCTTGAATATTGTTCATATATTGGACTGACATTATTACAACGAGTAAAATTTCACAATATTTATGGATATTTATTCTACACTCAACCGAACAATTAAGGGATCACTTTCCAAACCTCAGAAAATCGACCAATTTCAAAGTCTCGTAACTTCGTCGAAAATAAACGTACAGATATGATTTTACTAGCGATGGAAAGGTCAAGGTCTCTAATTTTCAAATCTTTCTGCAGATTGGAATTCACTTGCGATTTCGCTAAGATACGAGGTTTTGAAGCGAGGTGTGTGTGATCACAAAATTTTTGTCAAGTTTGTCACGCTGTACCTCAAGAAAAAAAATTCGCAGAAGAAATCGGTTTACGCTATTGGAAAGTCTAAAGCTTCTTCTTCAAAATGCCGTTCTTGAAATTACTGTTCGATTTTTTTTCGTCGAATTGTGCTCCTTTAAAGTCAAAGCTGCACTTTTGACTTTGAAGACGCATAACAATTGAAAAAATTATCGTATCATATTCGTTCGAAAAGCATTCTCAAGCTTGAAATCCCCCTTTTTCGACGCTTTTTGCAAATTTGAGTTTCATCCATTTTTTGCAAAACTGCACATTTTTGAAGTGAACGCGGCACAAGCCGAATTCCCATTGACTCACCCGGCCTGCGAAACGTGAAAAAAAAATTCATCGACTAATCGCAATATTGTTTCTCGTTATTTTTCATCGAGTTTTTCAGATTTCAAGACCGAAAAAAAATTTTTTCTCAAAATCAAACTCTTTACTCGGTAATTCCATGAAAAGCAAACGATTCATCGTAGGTACAACCGGCATTAGCGTTATCGGAAGCGTACCACGAGGAGGTTGCACGGTCGGATTTACACCTCAGTGTACGTGTGTGTCGCGTGAATGTGTGTGTGAGGTAAGGACCCCCTACAGTGTGTTAGTATTGTGTTGTCGATCTGACCGACAGCATTTTCGTACAGCTCAAACTCGATACTTGTACATGCGGAACATTCAGAAAAAGTACCCTATATTTGACTGCGAAAAAAAATAATAATAATCAAATGTGCCACTGGAAGGTCCAGAGGACTTAAAATTCGCTAAACAAGCTTTTTTCCCACAACAGCGAGGACAACAGGTCCCACAATTTTTCGCGGCACGAATTTCCACTCTATTGCAAGAAAATGATTCTCAACAGCATGCTGCAAATCAAATCTGAATGAATCAATATGAACAGGCTTGAACGTAGAATCGGTCTTGGAAGACTGTGAAAATGAATGGACAAAGAAGTCAGGATTTTCATCATGTTATCACAGCAAAAAGCGACGTGAAGTTAATTCGCAACGCTGAAAAAACTTGAAGAATCATTGCAAGATATTGGGGGCCAATATTCAAATGAACTAAGTTAGTCCTTGAAAAAATCTTCGCCTTGATAACGCTAATGCCGGTGGTACGATGAATCGTTTGCTTTTCATGGAATTACCGAGTAAAGAGTTTGATTTTGAGAAAAATTTTTTTTTCGGTCTTGAAATCTGAAAAACTCGATGAAAAATAACGAGAAACAATATTGCGATTAGTCGATGAATTTTTTTTTCACGTTTCGCAGGCCGGGTGAGTCAATGGGAATTCGGCTTGTGCCGCGTTCACTTCAAAAATGTGCAGTTTTGCAAAAAATGGATGAAACTCAAATTTGCAAAAAGCGTCGAAAAAGGGGGATTTCAAGCTTGAGAATGCTTTTCGAACGAATATGATACGATAATTTTTTCAATTGTTATGCGTCTTCAAAGTCAAAAGTGCAGCTTTGACTTTAAAGGAGCACAATTCGACGAAAAAAAATCGAACAGTAATTTCAAGAACGGCATTTTGAAGAAGAAGCTTTAGACTTTCCAATAGCGTAAACCGATTTCTTCTGCGAATTTTTTTTCTTGAGGTACAGCGTGACAAACTTGACAAAAATTTTGTGATCACACACACCTCGCTTCAAAACCTCGTATCTTAGCGAAATCGCAAGTGAATTCCAATCTGCAGAAAGATTTGAAAATGAGAGACCTTGACCTTTCCATCGCTAGTAAAATCATATCTGTACGTTTATTTTCGACGAAGTTACGAGACTTTGAAATTGGTCGATTTTCTGAGGTTTGGAAAGTGATCCCTTAATTGTTCGGTTGAGTGTATATCGTTGAGTCGAAAAAATATTGAATAAAAATGGAGGATCATCATTTTTGTTATTGTTTTTGTTGTTTTTTTTTCAACTTTTCGCTGCAGTAGCAAAAGAGAAATTATTGTAATCGCCCCGACAATGGAAAGTTGAGTTTTCACCAAATCTCCACGTTTTAACGTCAAGAGAATCACCGCCGAACAATTTCAGATGGACCTGTGGGTGTGTGTATATGTCGCAGCCTTTTTGTAAAATTAGGCTTTTTGTAAAAAGCCTAGCCTCTTCACGAAACGCCGCCTTTTCGTAGAATGAACGTTGATTCTACAATTTGACTGACGAAAATCCGGCTCTCCGCGAAGAGCCTGACCAATATCAGCCTTTCCGTAAAATCAACGTTCATTCTACGATTAGCCTACCTGGATTTAGCCTTTTCATAAAGAGGTTGAATCATTCCGGCCTTTTCGTCAAACGGCCAGTCAGTAATATTGATATCAAGTTTGAATTAGAACTTCAAGACATTATTCGTTAGAGCATTTATAGTATGAAGTCCATGGTAATTTCAATAGAAACCTCGAATCAAAAATTTAAAATATCAATTATTAGAGCATTTATGAAGTTTATTGTAATTTTCATACACTAGAATATGTAATTTTCATATAGTATGTATATTCGAAAATTTCAATAAACTTCATACTATAAATGCTCCAATAATTCATATTTTAATTTTTTGATTCGAGGTTTCTATTGAAATTACCATGGACTTCATACTACAAATGCTCCAACGATTAATGTCTTGATTTTCTTATTCAAACTTTATATCAATATTACTGACTGACCGTTTGACGAAACGGCCGAAATGATTCAACCTCTTTATGAAAAGGCTAAATCCAGGTAGGCTAATCGTAGAATGAACGTTGATTTTACGGAAAGGCTGATGGTGGTCAGGCTCTTCGCGAAGAGCCGGATTTCTGTCAGTCCAATTGTAGAATCAACGTTCATTCTACGAAAAGGCGGCGTTTCGTGAAAAGATACAACGAAGAGACGCGGGGGTGTACTTCTTTTGGCACTTCCGATAGTGGCTTTCAATGTTGGACACAGTTTGGCAGGTGAGAAGACTGATCATCATCTCTACGTATGTGTGAATGTCTATATGAATCTTTCAAATCACATTTCAAGGTTTATAGTCCGTCTTTTGTTTCCAACAATTGCAGAAGACTCGAATCTCACATTTTCGGCTGTACATTAATTAGAGCTGCATCATCTTTTATAAGAAACTCAATTATAATCCAAATTCGTCTTCATAATAAAGTCAATCGAAAAAAATTATTTGACTGACGAATAAAATTCATGTCAATGTCGTTACAGCATGTGTTCGATAATTCAGCTCATCTTTTCATGGATTTTACAGCCGTTGTACTCACGGACTTGATACTCTATCGCACGTGTCTGGTTTCCCTGAATATCAATTCAACGGATTGCTCGATGCTTCGCACCAATTCTGGCAGCCCAGAAGCGACGGATTTGGAGGCCAAGGTCGAACCATACGCGAGTGTGATAGTAATGACGAAGACCTTGGTCGGAGGTATACTGCCAGGGGTGATAACTCTGTTCTTCGGGTCTCGGAGCGACCGAGGTGGTGGAAGGCCTCTTTTATTGGCATCTTTCAGTGGTGAGATATTCGTTCAAGTCTTCACCAGACGCATTCTGATAATTCTGTTAGTTGGTACCCGAGAAATCGGGTGATGATGACATGAAATATCATACCTTTTCGTGTGATTTACGTACCACATCGAACTGTCGAATGATTTTTTGCGAAGGACCAACTGATCATGCGAAATCACTTGGAGCAATGAATTGTCCTTTGATATGAATTGGTTCTATTGATCTGCATGCATTTTATGGTGGAAGTTCATCACTCGAAAAAAGTTGAAACTATAATAGATTGATAGCTAGAAACCATGAATGGAACAGAATTGTACTGGTATATCGATCTTGCCGTTATTTCTGCAGGTTTCACATTACAGTACTTGATACTCTGCTTGATGTCTAACTGGAACATCAATCCTTCGTATTTGATATTTGCTCTGATTCCGGCAAATATTGTGGGTGGCATACCGGTCATGCAATTAGCTTTCATCTGTTATATTTCTGACACGACGGCAGAAGATCGAAGAACGCTGCAATTGGCTTTACTACAAATGTTAATATTTGGTCGACGAATGCTAGGTGGATTCACGGCACCTTCAATTTATCATAGCTATGGCTACACCTACGTATGTGGTACAGCAGCTGCCTGCTGTGGATCGGCCCTACTTTTCACCTATCGTCGCATTCCTGCAACGGCAAAAGATGCCTCTAAGGTAAGTTTGTATTGTCATCAAACAGTCGTGTGTACCGTATGGACTATTCCGCTCGAATTGAAATTGATTGTAGCGAGATTTGAAGTCCTTTTAATCTCATCTGCTAACAGATCATTGAGAAATTTCCTTTTCCACTAATCAGAGCATCCAAATTCCGAAATTGATAGCAATTAGTTCAATATGATTTCACAGAAATCGGTACGTGAACCGTTTAATATCTCAACGGTAAAAGAGATTGTGACCTGCAGCTGTTTGACGAAGCTAGAGAACTTTCAACGATCTGTCGCATGGCTGGCAATTTTTACTCTCAATTCGACTATTCTTATTTACCGAGGACAGGAGAGTACAGAATTTTTATTCACCAGAGCACGTTTAGGCTGGAATGTTATGCACTATTCCTATTTTGCTACCACTAGTTCTGTTCTAAGTGTCACAGGCTTATGCGGAGTCTAGCTGCGTAGCCGAGTTTCAGGTGATAGACTAAATAGAAGTTATTTCATAAAATGAGCCTAGAAAATCGAAAACTGTTGTGTAATGTAGTACAAGTAAATATTATCAAATTATTCTGCCTATTTAGTACAATCTCAGGTGTTACAGATACGTTTTTAGCCGGTCTGGGCTACGTATCGCCACTGGGTGGTGCGATCACAAGATCCTTTATAGCATGGCAATCCTGGCACATGTATCTCGACTTACGTATCGGCGTATTCAATGAAATTTCACCATCATCCGTGCGATTCATTATATCGAAAAGCGTTCCTGCGCCTGATGTTGGTGAGTAATAATTTTGCCAATGGTAGAGTATAATTACGGTTATCGTCGATCAAACCTGCAAAAATCGACTTCTCAAATTGCAGGTAAAGTCTCCGCACTTGCAGCTGTACTGGAGATATTGAGCACGTTGGTCGGTGCGTCGATATTCACATTGATTTATTCGAATTATTTGCCACCGATCTACCCATCGCCTGTTCATCTGCTGTCGACCATCCGCGGGATATCCTAATCATGTCCTGCATATCCCACAGATATCTCAAATATCATGGGGACATCCATGGGATATCGCATAAAACTTTACACTGCATCGGACGTCCTCGACACGTCCTACAATATCTCAAATATCCCCACCGATATTTAGAACGTCCTACGGATATCGTAAGATATCGCAACCTTCTGGACACGTCTTAGGATATCTCAAATATCCCCAGTGATATTCAGAACATCCCACGGATATCTTAAGATATCACACAATTTGTATCGCAAAATATTGTTTATACTAATTATTGAATACAAATCGATTTTCAAAACTGTTTCACGTTTTTTGCAACCTTTTGCGAATTGTAGTCAGCCCATTATGAAACATAATTTATTTTTTGATGTCTTATGATATCCTGGATATTCAAAGGTTTCCAGCATAGTGCACCGATATTGTTCACAATAACCACCAGGTGGCGACCAGACCGAATTTCTCTCGCTACAAGATCGCCCTCACGATTTGGTATCCTCGAGTCGTGAGGCACTTTATCATACATATTTTTATATTTTATACATTCTCATGCTATAGCCAAAGTTTGCATAAGCACGGTTCCCTCATGAAGTCTCGTAAAGGTTACGTCCTTTACTTCGCTAGCAGCCGATAAATTGGGAAATATCGGAATGACATCGGGCATACATCCTGGGATATGCAGATGATATCCACCGGATAGCTCTATGCTGCGTAAGATGTACTGACAACGTCATTGAGAGTTTCTGAGGAGATCGTGAGATATCCCACAAAGACATCCTCGGGATATTGTGGGACCGGCCCTTTGTACACCCAACGAGGTTGATTCTGATCCCTTCCGGTTTGGGCGATTTTCATTTTACGTTGGCAATGGTAATGTCTTGCAGTACGCCGTTCCGGCGCGGGGTGCTGCATGACGTTACCGTTGCCAACGTAAAATAAGAATCGCTGAAACCGGAAGGGATCACAATCAACCTCGTTGGGTGTACATCCTAGGGATATCCATAAAATATCTAATGTATATCACGGGATAATCCATGGATATCCGGGAGTTTCTGATGTGATATCCAGAGGATATTCTCAGGATGTCTCTGTGCTGTGTGGGCGAGCAGTGTCTACGGTTTGTTAATAATTTGTGTTATAAGTATCGAAGTGCTGATCAGGAAGTCTCGAGAGCCGACAACTTGTACTGCTACTGCTCAAGAGGACTTCTGAGGATAGTTGAAATAAATCCCATTCCCATTGAAACAATCAATGTTCAAGAAAATAAAAGAAAAAAATAATAATAATAATCTTGTGGAGCGAGGAATGAAAATTTGGAATAAACGTGTTGGTTTTTTTCACGGTTCCATCAAACTTTTGCATTTAGTATTTCATAACTGAATGTCATTTCACTTGATTTATTAACGCTCGGAAAATACACAATGCCTAACCTTACTACAGAATCTTTGGTATAATAAAAATCACTATATTTAGTCTAGCCGTACAATGTACTTTAATTAAGATTAATAACGAATTAAATATTTGAAATGTCCAATATCGACTGAGAAAAGATTTCGTTACAAATGTGTGATCTGCTCGTCATTTTCTTGAATAATATCGTCGTTCAATTCTTCTCGAAATTCAGGGCTAAGTTGGTAGGCGTTTTCAGCGATTGCTGCTAATTTATCGGCCATCGCTTTTCCAGTTTGTTGAAGCATTCGGGAGAACTGACTGTCACGATTTTTCAAAAGAATGTGTGGATGACCAGACTCCTGTTTATAAAATGCAAAGAAACTCGTATTACAAACGCATGATTAGTATTCACAGTTCAGACTATAACGATTACTTCATAATAATACTCGCCGTTACACAGCCATCCCTCATGACCAGAACTCTGTCACTGTCCATTATCGTGTTTAGTCGATGAGCTATCGTCAGCACCGTGCAATCGGCGAATCTCCGTCTGATTGTGGTTTGTATCAGAGCGTCAGTACTGCGAAACGATAAGCTCTAACTGAGTGTAAAACATCACCAAAGTAGACAAGTACAAACTATTTTAGTTACACATAGTTGAATGAGCAGCGCAGCAATATCAGAAAATGGTCGTCGAGTGATGCGAGCAACAATACTCAGTGATGAATGTTACAGTATCCAACATGATAGGATATGCACTTACCTGTGGTCAATATTTGCTGTAGCTTCGTCGAGCACGAGGAGCCGATTCTTTCTAAGGATGGCTCTTGCCAAGCAAATGAGCTGACGCTCTCCGACACTGAAGTTTGTTCCACCTCGAGCAACCTTAAAGTCAAGGGAATGAATGACATCGGCAAGTTCAACTTCCCGGAGGCTGTTCCAAAGCTCTGAGTCCGAGTACTCTTCGAAGGGGTCCAAGTTGTAGCGCAGACTCGCCGAGAACAAAATTGGCTCCTGGGGTATGATCGAGATGCGAGGACGCAGCTCGTGCAACCCTATCGACTTTGTGTCAATCCCATCCAATACTATTTCACCTTCGAGTCCGTCTTCGGCTAAACGAAATAGCGCAGAGATGAGCGAGGATTTTCCAGCCCCAGTTCTTCCCACTATTCCAACCTTCCATCCTGAATGTATGGTCAGGTTCAAGTTCTGAAATCAGATGAAAATCGTACAGGATTTGAAAGAATTATTATCTGTTAGGAATTCGCAGCAAATAATCGAGAGAAACATGGCAAAAGTACAACATGAATTCAGTTATTTCTTCTGGTCTCACCTTCAACACTAGTGGCTTGTCAACTGCGTATCTCATGGAGGTATCTTTGAAGACTAAACTACCCTGAGAAGGCCATGTCGATGGAGGAGGGTTCTCACTTGTGAACGGTCCCTCCTTTGGCAAGTTCGTATATTGCAAGAGTCGCTCCACTGATGTCATCTGCGATATTACCGTGGCACACCGTCTCACACCATATTGAATCATACCAGTCAGGATCAGGGATTGGGAAATAGCAAGTCCCACGTATCCTGGTAGAGTGTCTCCTGTAAATCACAGTGATCAGATTCTTCGCTCGATTGTATATCTCGAAATTCTCGAACATTAAATCATCGAATGGTCAAGAATCGCAGAATACTAACCATCTTTTACGAGGATAAAAGAAAAACAAACGCAACCGATGAAAGAACTCGTCATCAGATCGAGGAATAAACCAAACGCAGATGCAGTAACAATTGTCAGGAACCAGGCTCCAGTGTGCGCATCTTGATGACGATCGAATTTTCTCTGTAGCAATTCTTTTGCTGCCGGACCTCTGCTTCGTATCGTTGCTAAACCATCCAGAGTTGAACTGACGTGTGAGAACACGGGGCTCTTCGCTGCAATCATCGATGCACTTGCCATTATGTTGATGACGAATCTTTGAGTACCTAATATCGTTCCTCATCTTGTTCTCATCCAAGATCAATCTGATAAGGTAACTACTCACTAATGCCTTCCAGTCGCATCACGTCCTGAGCAGTCTTGAAGTACCAAGTGCTCGCGATGTAGAATACACCAGCTATAATAACCGCGGGGAGGATCATCCAGATGTTGACGATCGTCACCATAATTACTACTCCTATTACCATCAACAAAATGTGAAGTGCGTCCAGCATCACTCTGGGAAGTAGCTCGTCCATCGAGCCGACGTCCTTTGAGAATCGGTTGAGAATTCTTCCTATAAATAAGATCATGAAGTCAAGAGCTTTCTCACTTTTTAGTCGAGAAGTTGAATGTGTTTCAATTACCAGATGGATTGGTGTTGAAGAATCTCATAGGAGCTTGCAACAAGTTGGCAAACATTGAATTGTGTATGTTGCGACTGGCGTTCGTGCATGTATTCATGAACAGCACGCTGCGTACGATAGTTAGGAATATGGAACCGAAAAGAAGAATCGTGTATACGTAGATCCCCGAATGTTCGTCCATCAGTCCATTCTCATCAATCCATTGCGATTCTTTGAAGTGTATCTCTTGATGACGCTCACTGGTGTCGTTGCTTTGGTAGCTCATGTTGCTAGAAACTGAATCATTCGATGGTGACATATTTCTGAGCATCCCTTGATTGGTCCAGTATGTTACCCAGTAATTAGTTCCACTGGCCGCTATTTGACTAATTATAAAAACTGTCGCCAAAATAACCAGCGAGCACATGTTACCACCGGCCGAAATGTAGCCCCAGTATACTTTGCTCGATATATTTCCTTTCTCGATTGCCTCTTTGCTCATGTCTTCCGATTCTTTGCTACGCTCGGTAACGTCCGATAATTCGACATTTTCTACTGCAGTTATGTCTGATCTCTGAAAGTACAACTCATCATTATGAATACTTAGATTTAGGTGCTTGATCTAGACTACCAATCTATCATCACTTAAACTGTAACTGGCAATGTGCATTCCTTGTCACTATATTAGAAACTAAAGCGATGACCCTGATCAGAATCATGTTCAAAACATTTCTTGATTGTTCAGAACGTCAAGGAGGAGTGTTTGACCATAAGTCCAATTAAGGCATCTTCAGGAATTCATTTGAGATTTTCGACTTCCTCATTATCCCACCAAGTCCCTTTACCCTGTGGACTGACTTGCTGAAATTACCTCGCATTCCCGTTCCTCCTTATTTTCGTTGATTTTCTCGACTTCCTTCAGCTCTTCAATATCTAGAACGTAGAATTTTGAGGTGGCTAGTTCTTCGTATGTGCCTTGACATTCCACAGTACCCTAAAATCAATCACCATGAATTGTTGTACCGGTTTTATTCTATTAGTGAAGATATTTCATTTACAGGCTGCAGCAGAATCTGCATAGAGCTGTTGACAATTAATCTCGCTTACATGATGCATAACGACGACGTAATCTGTGTGCCGAAGATATTGTAACTGGTGAGTGACGAGGATACGGGTTTTGCCTTCCAGAAATCCAGTGATGCACTCTTCGAACAGGTGACGACCCACGCGAGGGTCCACCGCGCTGAGAGGATCGTCGAGCAGGTAAAGATCGGCATCCCTGTAAATGGCTCTGGCCAAATTAACGCGAGCTCTCTGGCCTCCCGATAAAGCTGCTCCTCTTATCCCCACAAAGCTCAAGTCACCTTGAGGCAGCTGCTTAAAGTCTTCGAACAGGGCACACACTCTAGTCACCTGTGGACGGTGGTGAAAATATATATTAGAGTTAAATCTTAGACTGCATTTTCTAAGGCCACTAGGATCCTGACATTGAGTAAAGGTTTTCAGCCAATGGATGATGACTCGTGCATGATTTTTCAATGTGCTGGATATCATTCGAGCTGTTCGCAATCTTTTGAAACTCATGGGAAGGAACGCTGTATTTTTTTCTTTCAACTTGAACCTTATTTGCAATGTCAACATGTGGGGTTCGCGATCTACAATCTCAATCCATGTGCGGGAAGTACTACTCAGAAATGGTTTACCACAATCATGTCAGAGGTAGATGATTACCTCTTGGTATCGCACTTCGTTGTATGGTTGGCCAAATAGAATATTGTCGCGTACGCTGGCGGAGAAAAGCCACGAATCTTGGCTGGTGTAGGAGATGCGAATGTCTCGACTAGTGATTTTAGTCTTACTGTTTTCCCCTGAGAATAACAAAAGTTTTCCAGATCCTGTAGACAACTCGCCCAGCAGAAGGTGGAGCAAAGATGATTTACCAGAGCCAGTCGATCCCACAACAGCACACAGCGACTGACTCTTGACTTCCATTGAAACATCACAGAGAGTAGGTGGCAGTCGACCATAGACCCAGTTTGCTGCAATTTTTACTAGCTTGATACCAACTCCATTTTCAATCAGCTGACTTGTAACAGTCTTTTCTGCATCCTGAAGCGCCTTGGTATTTTCTGGTTCAACTTTCTCTGGGCATTTGACTTCGTCCAATAGTAAAAAATTCTATAAAAATAAATGAACAAACTTTATTAACCGCTGATATCATCATTCTTGATGACATTGAACGCTCAAAAATTTCGGTACTTACCGTTAATCTTTCCAGAGACACAGCACTTTCACCGGCCAAGATGACTGCTTGGGGAAAGAAGAATGCGCACGTCAGTTTGAGCGTACCGACCAGACCAATAAGCACAAACGTGATGTTTGCAGTTAGTGAATGTCCCATCAGCACAAAAACGATCAATGTCATGTAGAGAGAAACTTCATCCGAGAGTGCCATCATGCTTTGATGTACTGCTCTCACGTATGATGTATACCGAATCAACCTAAGCTCCAGCGCTCGAAGTTTGG
The DNA here is from genome assembly GCA_949628255.1 of Macrophya alboannulata. Classification (NCBI taxonomy): domain Eukaryota; kingdom Metazoa; phylum Arthropoda; class Insecta; order Hymenoptera; family Tenthredinidae; genus Macrophya; species Macrophya alboannulata. The sequence goes on along the minus strand of OX451207.1, from coordinate 25,600,365 downwards.
ATACTACCAATTCGAACGGCTTTTCCCATGAGTGCATCTTCACGATCTGTGATTATATTACACCGTGGAGGGAATCCAGATTGACCCTTATTCAATTCACAGTTCATAACGCAATTATGGTTTTGTGATTACCTGAATTCCGGAAATTAACTCGCTCATCATTTGCACTTTACGATCTGTGTTCATTGCGATTTTGGATCTCAACTTGCTGCTAAACCTGCTCAAGTACCCTTGAATCAGCACCGTCAGTACGATCATTGTTACGATCCCAACTAACGCAGCTGTGCCTACAGATTGCCACATGACGTATCCGACCAACGATAACTGTAATGTTTTGAGCAGAGTTGAGGAAAATGATATGAGTCAATATGAGCAGCAAACGAAATTGGAACGGTAAAAATATTCTATGGGGTTCTCCAAGCGAGAAGAATTGCGGATAGCCGGGTTTAACCGATCTCTCAAAATTCTGAATTATCAGATGTTACCTGTATCGGCATGATCCAAATGTAGTGAAGGAACATGAAAACCAGATCAAACCGAGCCACATCGTTGCTGATCAAATTCGCCACTTGTCCAGCAGCTGTGCTGTTCACGGCAATCTGATCGAGGCGTAGAACCTGAAAGTGATAAATTTTGTGCGTAATATGAGGTGACGTGCACGATGGACGATCGCATCATTATTTAATATCAGTAGGTACCTTCCGGTATATCATTGAGCAGCATGCAACCCTGACGCACATTCCTATTTGCTTAACCCTCATGCCGGTATGATGAGTTGTGAAGACTATTCCGAGAGTAGTGATGACCAGGAGGCTAGCGTGAAGGAGAGCTTCGTCCTGTTTCATCAGATTTTCGTCTGGATTGAAGTAACTTATTACCCAACCCTCAAGTATTGGTCGTGCAACACGAAGAACTGCGGATTGGATGAGAAGAATTACTCCTTGGATCATGTAAGGAACCCAGAACATCCGGGCTAGTGCCAAAGTCAGATTTGGCTTTCTAGTTTGCTTCTTCTTCCCGTCTTTTCCCAGTTTTAACTCCTGGTCTGCTTTCATCAACTCCTTCTTCCATTCTCTATATCATTCACGGAGTTTGCAATTTCGTGGATTTAACCATTCGAGAGATATTGTTTATAATTCAGGGTATTACCTTTCGAGACGATCGCCGAGGCGTTCTGATTCATCGGATCTCAAAGGACGGTACAAGTCTTTGACCTGCAAGCCTTGTCTCGCACCCTTCCAGAATATCGGTGCTGTCCATCTGTCGATATTTGTCAAGGAATTATCATGCGTATTAGTTTATATCCAAGATAAATTATTTTCTTTTATGCTGGGATCAGGAAGTCGGGCTTGCAAAATTAGTAAGACTGTAGAATAATCATTGCTGTATGTGAAAATCGGGTAAAAAACCGTGAGAGTTTCAGGATTCGAAAGAACTGGACAACTTTGTGTTAAGTTTGAACTGAAACAACTTACGGCTCGTATTTTTGCGCACGTTGGATTGGAAAAAATTTATTCACCTTACCCAAAAAATAGTGAGCTCAAAAAGCCCGACGTTTCCGCTGGATTTTTCCGACCACTTATATCCATGGTGTCCATATTCGATTAAGAATTAATTTTTCCAATATTCGATTGAGCTAATTCTCTCTGTAGTATTGTCTGGTTCCAATACGACTGCGGTAATTGAAGTTCTTGCTTTTCAGCTGTGTGCCTAAATTCTTTTGTTACAATTTATCGAGCGTGGAATCTATTCGAGTTGTAAAAATCTGTTCAAACAGCAAACTCCCCACTCGAATGACGCAGCTTAATTTCGTGAGCCATATTTTCTTGGTATATCCATTCGTTAAAAATACAATTTCATCATTAATAAGATTGTACAAATTTCAGTCAAGTCTTATCAAGAAGTGTTAAAACTGTAGAGAAAAATTCTGCACAATCGATAATTGGATGAAAAAAAAAAAAATTCATCGGTACGTCCCACGAAATTCTTCCCATCGGCTTTATTCTCCTTACCGTAATGTGAAAAATAGTTTTCATAAACTGTTGTGGAATACTATCAAAGAAAAAGAAAAAAAAAAGAAAAAAGAAATTTTATCGAATTCGCATACATCGATGCTGTATGTTAATTGTAATAAATTGTTGACTCATCAGTGATAATTCGGTTCTCTGAAGAGTGTGATCAGCTGTTGGCTAATACCTTCGTTAATAATTAGCCTCGGCATAGGCATACATGTGCTTGTTGTTATAAATGTTTCTATTTCTCCTACGCTAATTCGGTAGGACAAACTATGAATTACATTGTTCAACATACTGTGTGCGGCTATTCATAAATTCACTGGGTATGAATACTTTATAATACGTCCGTGAAACCTTGAATAATATTTTCATCAGACGAAAATCATGAAAGGGAGTGAAAATATACGACAATTGTTAAGGCCCATCCCTAGTCGCCCACCTCCTTTTTGCCGAAAAAGCGGTGGGGGAGGCACATTTCGATTATTATCCGGGGCCAGGCGTCGAAGACGCAAAAATAAAATGCAGAGCGGCGATTCTATTTCAATTCCGAACACATACGTCCGAAAATATGTTCGTTTCATGCGAAAATAGAGCTGCAAAACCGTTTTTAGATTTGTCAAATGTCAATTTCCTCGGCGGCCATTATTATGTAGCTGTACGCCGAGTTTAGCTGGCACACGAGGTAAGTGGCGCCACGAATATATGCTCCGACGCAAGGATAGTATACTAAGGGAGTGATATCCTTGATATTCGTGGCGCCACTTACCTGGTGTGCCAGCTAAACTCGGCGGACAGCTACATAATAATGGCCGCCGAGGAAATTGACATTTGACAAATCTAAAAACAGTTTTGCAGCTCTATTTTCGCATGAAACGAACATATTTTCGGACGTATGTGTTCGGAATTGAAATAGAATCGCCGCTCTGCATTTTATTTTTGCGTCTTCGACGCCTGGCCCCGGATAATAATCGAGATGTCTCTCCCCCACCCCTTTTTCGGCAAAAAGGAGGTGGGCGACTAGGGATGGGCCTTAAGAAAGCTTATTCCATCATCAAGAAGACAGAGAAATAAAATGAAGGGTATAGGCGGGAAAGCATGTCAAAACTGCCCCCGATGCGTTTTTTTTTTTTTTTATACTTAGGGATCATTTCGGTACTGAAGAAAAAAAAATCATGCAAAATTTTAGGTCTTTATCTCGAATATTTTTCGAGATATCGAAAGAAGAAAAAAAAACGTTATTTTCGGTTTTCATTCATTTTTCATTAGTAAAGATGAATATTAATGAATGTTGACTTTTTTCCAAGTACGAATGAATAAAATACACCACAAGAAATTTTTTTCACGATTCCACATTGAAAAGTCGATATTTTTTTCTAAATAAATAAAACTGAAATAATTTTTTCAAGTATGATGCTTAAGACACGCAGTCACCAAATTCAGACAGAATACGTCTTTTACACTCCTTTATACTCAGGAATTTTTTCGATTTTTTCAAATTAGCGGAACATAGTGAAAAAAATTGAAATCTAATTTCTTTTGGGTATAATTTTACGATTAAGTATAATAGAATCAATTTATGGGTAAAAAAAAATTATACTTATCGTTATATTTTATATATTAATTGAGCATTACATTACGAAAATACCAACGATTCGCATAAACATTGAAGAAAATTTGAATAAAACTAGTCTTCATCGATGAACACACAATTTTCAGTAATATTAAAAATACGATTTAAAATTTCCGCTGGCCTTACAATTTTCGACAAATATCTAGCATATGAGAATTATGAGATATAAGGTAAAGAATTGCTGCCACGTGCGATCAGCAACCAACCATATGTCTGCTATATTTACAGTCACAGCAGTACCTGGCAATGATCCGCATTTACTTCATTTTTATGAGGACAATATTCAATAAAACAGCGATATGTTTTTGCATTTGTATGTCGAGAATTAAATCGAACCTTCAGGATATTTTCAGCAATTTTCACATATCGAAGATTTATATTACTATCTTCATCTATCATTTCAGTCAAATATGAAATTGCTTGCGGAAGTTGATACGAAACATTGAAATAGTAGTATAAGTCTACTGAAAATATCCTGAAGGTTCAAGTTAGATCTGGACATATAAATGCAAAAACATATTAGGGTCATTCCATCTCAAATCGACCAATGGTTGGAATCGACCATCTTCGATTTTCATGAATTTTTGTCAGAAGTTTTCTTTTATCATAGAACGAAGTTCTGCCAGAGGAAAAAAATTAAAAATTTTTCTTACGAAAGTTATGCGAAATTGAAAATGTCACCATTTTTCGCATTTTTCAAGTTTATTTTTCAAATATCTCGAAAACTATTATAGTTACAAAAATGGGCTTGAGTTTGTATTAAAGGGGATACTTGGGGCTATGGAAGAAAAATATTTTGAAAAAAAATTTCAGAAAAACGATGAACTGGCATAATTTTGAAATTTGAAAAATCGTAAAAATCGAATTTCAGTATTAAATTTTTGGCTCAATTTTTTTTGTATAAAGCCCTTAATTCATCTAAAAATATCCTGAAATTTTCAGGAGGGTGTTTTTGCTTTCTTTAAAGATATGAATTTTTGAATTTGCATAAAATTTTTTTTTTTTTTTCGCAACTTCTAAATATAGTAAAGTTAAGCAAATATTTAGTTTTATAATTTTGAGCAGTAAAAAATTAATTCTACTATGTGAGAACGTGAAAATGATAACATAATTGAAATTGCTTCTTTTATTTATGTTCCATCATTTTAAATCCAAACTCATTACGTGAGTCGTTTTTTTTTTTTTTTACTTCTTTTCCCGTTGTTGATGCCTCGTTTCTTCTTCTCAATCGGGAAGGAGTGATATTAATTTTCTAATGAAAATTTAATACAAATATAACATTTTTATTAATAATAATACTACAATAAATTAATTTTTTCAAATTATCTAACTTCTTCCAGATTGAGGAAAAGAAATGAGGCATCAACAACGGGAAATGAAGTGAAAAAAAAAAGACTCACGTAATGAGTTTGGATTTAAAATGATAGAACATAGATAAAAAAAAAGCAACTTCAATTTTGTTATAATTTTTACGTTCTCACATTGTAGAATTTATTTTTTACTGTTCAAAATTACAAATATTTGCTTAACTTTACTATATTTAGAAGTTGCGGAAAAAAAAAAAATTTTTATGCAAATTCAAAAATTCATATCATTGAAGAAAAAAAAAACACCCTCTTGAAAATTTCAGGATATTTTTAGATCAATTAAAGGCATTATACAAAAAAAATTGTGCCAAAAATTTAATACTGAAATTCGATTTTTACGATTTTTCAAATTTCAAAATTATGCCAGTTCATCATTTTTCGGAATTTTTTTTCAAAATATTTTTCTTTCATAGCCCCAAGTATCACCTTTAAAACAAACTCAAGCCCATTTTTGTAACTATAATAGTTTTCGAGATATTTGAAATATAAACTTGAAAAATGCGAAAAATGGTGACATTTTCAATTTCGCATAACTTTCGTGAGAAAAATGTTTAATTTTTTTCCTTTGGCAGAACTTTGTTTTATGATAAAAGAAAACTTCTGACAAAAATTCATCCAAATCGAAAGTGGTCGATTCCAACCATTGGTCGATTTGAGATGGAATGACCCATTATCATTGTTTTATTGAATATTGTTCTAATAAGAATGAAGTAAATGGAATTACTGGGGAATAGCAGACATACGCTTGGTTGCTGTTCTCACGTGGCAGCAATTCTTCATTATCTATTTCATGCCAGATTATATTTGTCGAAAATCGTAAGGCCAGCAGAAATTTCAAATCGTATTTCTATAACATTACTGGAAGTTGTGTAGTCATCTATGCAGACTGATTTCAATCAAATTTTCTTCTATATTTATGCAAATTGACATTATACTGCGTAGCAGTGGGCCTGGAGGACGAAAACCACGAAGCACGAAAAATTTCAGTAATGTTTCAAAAATTAATTTTCATTTTAATGAAAATCAATTCGCTACGGGCACTGCTTATTTTATACTTTTGACCCGGCACTAACTCGAGCAGCTGTAGGCTCTGTGATTGGTCAACTAAGATCTTCCATAGCTCGGAAATTATTGATCCCGCGAATTTTTGGTAAAAGAAATTTAGTCTTAGAATTTCGAGAGGAGTACATCCAGCTAAAATGGCCCGGTCAAACTGAATCACCCTGTATACCTATACTTTTTTTTTCAGAATATATTGCTTGAGAGACTTATTTGATGATACAATATGTATATACCTATGTATGTGGTTGTGACTCTGTTGGACAATATATTTATTTATAACTATGTATATGTATTTTTTCTTCATCCGTGTAGAGAGAGTTGATTTTATTTACAGTATCTATTATTATTATTATACAGTACATAATAATTATAACAGAAACTGTATATACTATTCATAATTATAGTTTAGTTGCTATACCAAACAAAAAGTAACATTCGGAAAAAAAAATGATCTTATATTCACAACCTAATATTAATGAATTCATTGATAATAATTTAATATGGTATATTTATATCGTTGAGCCGAAAAAAATTGAATGAAAATAGAGTATTATCATTTTTTTTTCTGTGTTTTTTTTTTTTTATTTTTTCAACTTCCCGCTTTAGCAAGTGGGAAGTTATTGTAATCACCCCGAAAATGACAAGTTGAGTTTTCACCAGATCTCCACGTTTCAACGTCAAGAGAATCACCTCCGAACGCATTTTCAGATGGACCTCTGGGTGTGTGTATATACGTATGGATGGATGTGTGTGTATATACGTATGGATGGATGTGTGTGATCAGTTTTTTTTGTCCGACGATATCTCGAGAACGAATGATCGGATTTACACGAATTTGGTATCAATCGACTTGGACTTGTCCAACCTTAGAACTCATTAGATTCTGGATTCGATCGGTCCAGTAGTTTTTGATAAATTCGAAGAACAACATTTTGATAAAAATAATTTAATCAATTCGATACGTAGTGATCGTTCTTTGAATATCATGAATTATTATGTGGATAATGTAACGAACATGTGCTAGTCGTTATGGCCCAATGTTGGAACGAGAAACCGGAAGTTACAGTCTGCTCTAATTCTTTGGGTAAAATGATGGAATTAGATTTGAAAATAGGTATTGATTCGAGTGTTCGCCGTAGAAATTGAGAATAGATTTTGATGGACTGTCCGAAATTGACATAAACAATTATCATGTAATAGGTGGGTTCGAATCGCTGGTCCACTATCGAGAATACAATTTAAAACTGATTAAACGAAGAGGAGGCTTTTTCAACAGTTGAAATTTCATGCAAGAGATGACGATGGAACTGGAAGTCGAAGATGCAACGAAGAAACGCGGGGGTGTATTTCTTTTGGCACTTCCGATAGTATCTTTCAATTTTGGATACAGTTTGGCAGGTGAGAAAACTGATCATCATTTCTACGTATGTGTGAATGTCTATATGAATCTTTCGAATCACATTTCAAGGTCTATAGTCCGTCTCGTGTTTTCAACAATTGTAGAAGACTCGGGTATCACATCTTCGGCTATACATTAATTGTATGATTAAACGAACTTACCTGTAAGTGAAGTTCTATCATAATTGTATGAAGCGCCTCTTCCGAGAGATAATTGTAGTACCTTATCCTTCTGCCGAGGAGCCACAAGCTTGGAAGCTAAACTCAAAAAAAAATAATTTCTTCCATGCCCTATACGTATATTCGTCTGTATATGCACCCACTTATGCACCACGCTGGCGCGCTTGACTCATTTCTTCAAAGTCCAGCCGTATCTCCGTTGTCGGGGTCTGACATTTTGACAGATATGGGTCTTCTGGGTGGGACCGATCTCTCGGAAGAGGCGCTTCATACAATTATGATAGAACTTCACTTACAGGTAAGTTCGTTTAATCATACAATTGTATTGTGCGCCTCTTCCTTCGAGATAATTGTAGTTGTTCAAAGAAGATACGGCTGTATTGTATGAAGTAAGGAAATAAATATATTGTAGCTCTAGAAAAATTTGCTTTATTCGAAACAAACGATAAAAATGTAGGAAACGTATACATAAACCAATTGTTATAAAATGGTCTCGCTGTACTCATCTCAACCTTATTATTTCTAATATCAATCTTAATCTTAGATAGCTCTAGCAAATCTATCTGGCTCATTTGTTAAGGGTTTGTTGTAAAACTTAGCAAAGACCTTTGACCTTTCGGTCCAACCATAGTCCAGTCATTATATACATTCGAAAATGCAAATGAAATTAGAAAGCTGATTTTTTTATATGTTGTAGGGGATACCTAGAAAAGCTTAACTTGAGATTTTCGACCAAGATTTCCTATGAGCTTCAGCCGCCATCTTCAAAAAAGGGGTGAAATTTGTTTTTTGGCAATAACTCGGCTATCCGATGAGATACGAAAATTTTTATGAGTAGCTTTTTTGTAGCTTTTTTTGTGCTCTACAATTAAGTCTGAATCATTTTTAGCGTATCATGCATCGTTATCGAGATATCGATCGAAAAAGTCGAAAATTTAGGACATAACTTTTGTTTTTTGCTATTTTTTTGTGTTTGGTCATGAATATCGAAAAAATTGTAGAATTGAAACTTGTAGAGTATATTCAGACCTACGATTTCCTTTTTTATTTTTTTATTTTGGACAAAAATTACGGTCTCCAGCGCGCCGCAAAGTCGGTGAATCCACGCTCAGCGTCGAGCGAGCCGCTCGCTCGGTTGTATCTGCATGTCGAATCGGATGGGAAGTTGTCAGGGGAATTAATGCGATATAAAATAAATTGAGAAAGCAACAAATTCTGGATCACACACAAGTAATTTATTAAACAAACAATTGTTTTTTAGTAAAAAATTTAGAAAATGAAATTTGGTTTTTGCAATTTTTTTTCTGGTAATAAGTTTCTTATTGCAAAAATGTATTGAGGTATTCCATGCCAAGTGAACCAATCGTTGACCCTCACCTCTTCAAAAACTGGCGCCGATTTTTCTGGTGATGAAGGAGTATAAAAAAATATTTCCTGAATTTTTTCAGAATTTTCGGATGACATCCGATGGTCTATATGATTTTTTTCTCTTTTTCTGGTTTTTTATGCATAACTCCCGTTCTTTTTCATCGATTTCCATGAATGAAAAACGAAAATTTCCGTTTTTCGGTCGACTTTCAGAATAAATTTTTTTCATATTTTTATTCTCGCTTTCTGGTCCTAAGACGTGAAAAGTTCGGAAAAATAACGAAAAAATTGAGTTTTGACCACTTATGACGGTCTCGATTTTTTTGTAAAAAATTACCAAGATTCCTACTCTCAAAACGATTTTTTTGAGCCGTGCCAAATCATGGGCAGAGCACTGGATCCAATTTATTTCGTGGTTTTTCTGTAAAATTTTTCTCATTCTCTATGTCGATGTTGACATTGAATGTTCGAAAAAGTTATTAAAACATCAAATGATCATAATTTTTGCTCAAAATGGCACTAAATTAACATCAAAGATTCATCGAGTTCGTTGTGGATCATTTTTCATAAGAATAATGATTGAATAAAAGGATAAAAATGATCCACAACGAACTCGATGAATCTTTGATGTTAATTTAGTGCCATTTTGAGCAAAAATTATGATCATTTGATGTTTTAATAACTTTTTCGAACATTCAATGTCAACATCGACATAGAGAATGAGAAAAATTTTACAGAAAAACCACGAAATAAATTGGATCCAGTGCTCTGCCCATGATTTGGCACGGCTCAAAAAAATCGTTTTGAGAGTAGGAATCTTGGTAATTTTTTACAAAAAAATCGAGACCGTCATAAGTGGTCAAAACTCAATTTTTTCGTTATTTTTCCGAACTTTTCACGTCTTAGGACCAGAAAGCGAGAATAAAAATATGAAAAAAATTTATTCTGAAAGTCGACCGAAAAACGGAAATTTTCGTTTTTCATTCATGGAAATCGATGAAAAAGAACGGGAGTTATGCATAAAAAACCAGAAAAAGAGAAAAAAATCATATAGACCATCGGATGTCATCCGAAAATTCTGAAAAAATTCAGGAAATATTTTTTTATACTCCTTCATCACCAGAAAAATCGGCGCCAGTTTTTGAAGAGGTGAGGGTCAACGATTGGTTCACTTGGCATGGAATACCTCAATACATTTTTGCAATAAGAAACTTATTACCAGAAAAAAAATTGCAAAAACCAAATTGCATTTTCTAAATTTTTTACTAAAAAACAATTGTTTGTTTAATAAATTACTTGTGTGTGATCCAGAATTTGTTGCTTTCTCAATTTATTTTATATCGCATTAATTCCCCTAACAACTTCCCATCCGATTCGACATGCAGATACAACCGAGCGAGCGGCTCGCTCGACGCTGAGCGTGGATTCACCGACTTTGCGGCGCGCTGGAGACCGTAATTTTTGTCCAAAATAAAAAAATAAAAAAGGAAATCGTAGGTCTGAATATACTCTACAAGTTTCAATTCTACAATTTTTTCGATATTCATGACCAAACACAAGAAAATAGCAAAAAACAAAAGTTATGTCCTAAATTTTCGACTTTTTCGATCGATATCTCGATAACGATGCATGATACGCTAAAAATGATTCAGACCTAATTGTAGAGCACAAAAAAAGCTACAAAAAAGCTACTCATAAAAATCTTGGAAATCTTGGTCGAAAATCTCAAGTTAAGCTTTTCTGGTATCCCCTACAACATATAAAAAAATCAGCTTTCTAATTTCATTTGCATTTCGTTGCCCTTTTTTCCGACGAAATGACTGGACTACCAGCTGTGTTTCTAATAACATCAATACTGATTCCTTTTCTGTTTGCCGCTGACGTTGCAGCGTGTCTTGTACTATAGGCGGAAAACAAACTAGTATCTATACCACAGATCTGGAATACTGGGGTGCGATTCCATAACTTCTATCACTGCTATCACTGTCATACACACACACACACACATTCCGCTGTATCACTCGTATGTACACTTGACGAGTTGGATTGTGACACATATGAAGTTGCACCATTTTCTGACGAAACATTAAAAATTTGAGCACAGCAATTGTCAGCGCTCCTATTGGTTTTGTATCGGGTATGTCGGGTCGCGATTGCCTAACAATTGCTGTACTCAACTTTTTTATGTTTCGTCAGAAAGAGGTGCAACTTCATATGTGTCACAATCCAACACACGTGAAGTCATCGCACGTATCAATCTTATGATATCTATCGACAGTGATACCAGTGATAAAAGTTATAGAATCGCACCCCTGATTCAATCCACCTACTCAAAGTCTGAGTTGATACTGTTTTATAAGGACTTTTGAATGATAAAAATAAACGGTGGTTATCTCCTCTAATATTGTGAGTTTTTTCCAAGTATACTTGTAAAGTTTTGGCAACGCAAATATTCTCATTCTTTCGAAAGAAAGGCAAGGTTAGTGATGGTTGATATTTCCCCGGTCCCGATGTCTTCATTCTACCTGGTATCTTTATTTCAATTAACTGATCAGTAATCACAATATTGCGAATGTCTATAAGTGACGGCGTTTGAATTCGCTGACCTGTAACTAAGGCTAATAAGGTCTGCACTATAACTTCTTAGATAATTCTTCTAGAGTTAATTTATCATTCACCTTTTGAGACCAAAAATCTAGGACTATTTTTGGGTCCCAAGTAGACTTATATTTTGGTTCACTCGGTCTTAATCTATAGATAGACCTCTAAAAAATCTTTTTATTCGAGCATCCTGGCCAATCTCCGGTCCATTAACAAGGGCAATAGTTGATCTCATACTATTTAAAGATCCGTATGATGCTCCTTTGTCAAACTCGGATGTTAAAAATAATAAAATATCGGTTATGCTCGCATTCGCTACCGCAATATTTTTGACTTCGCAGAATGACCACCATCTCCCCAAGCACGCATCGTATTGTTTTAGAGATGTCATACTTAACGAAGCCATAGTGATCTTCATAGACTTTTCGGGAATACCTTTTTCTTTTAGCGCCTTCCGGATAACCTCCCTGCCGCCAGGGTAATCTGTCGCCAAAGAGGGTGTGACTCCCTGTTTGATGATAATAACAACTTTTTATTTGGTTTAAAAAAGATCAAGTCCCATTCGAGCATCGATATAGAAATATGGGAAACCATGGCTGCGTTGGCCAGTATGGAACAACGACAATTCCCGTGGAACCTTCCAATTTAATTTTTTGTAAAACTTTGTTGAGGACAATGAAAGGCGGAAATGCATAAAAGTAACATTTTTTCCAACTCATGGTGAAAGCATCCACTTTAAAGGTTTCTGGGTCGCTTAGCCAAGAGACAAACTTCCAACATTTCTTATTTATCCTAGTTGCAAAAAGATCTATTTCCGGTCCACCTAAATTTCTAATTATCTTTCTGAAAGCCGTTCCTGATAATTCGAATTCTGTTTCTTTTTCAAGTTTTCGGGATTCGAAATCTGCCTCCCCATTATCTTTTGAGGATATATATATATATATATATATATATATATATATATATATATGGGCAAGTCCACCAATTATCAACAAATGAACGGGACGTCAAAAAATCGATTTGTCTGAAATTTTTACCTCTTATAGTGTGTACTAAGATTGAAAAGTTCACCAAGTTGGAACGCTCTAGGACTTACCGTTCGCGAGAAATGCCATATACAAATTTGCCATTTCGACCTAATTCAGGTTTAAACGCGAATTGTTTTCGTATCGTTATCGGCATAAAAAAATTATGAAAATATACGTATCTTATGTGAAAAATTCTCACCTTTCCGAATATGTTATTCATTTCTGGCTAACTTATCGAAATTCATCTCAAAAACACGTTTTTACGCGAAAAATCGCTTTTTTTCATGCGCCACCAAATTTTCTCTTACTTTTGAATTTTTTATCTGAAAGCTGAGATTTTTTCAGTAAGAAAACCAAATTTGTAGAGTGGGACGGCTATGGGATCCCGCGTGAGCTAAATTCAATTGATAAAAAGTGTATTATTTACACGCTTAAGGGAACCAGTACAGCTTGGTTTTGGAAATTCGGAGTATGTACATACTCCAAAATGCATTCATTTGTCAGCCAACGTTTATTTCACATCAAAAAAAAAATTTTCCTTGAAAACCTTTGTCGTAAGGTTTTAGGCACATCGCTGTTCCGATTAAGGTCGTTGAGGGCTCATTTTGTTCAGAAAAGAAATCTTCATCGTGTGAACGAGGGAATTTTTGAACAATTTCGTGTAGGTCAAGTTATTTGCAAATTAGTGTCCTAAATTTTGGAAATTTTGGATAATATTGACCGTAACTTTTCACACGAATTTTTTTTTACCGATCCCTACGTTCATAAGATGTAGAATTGCTGTCTGAAGAAAGCAGGACCTTGAGAGGTTGAATTGGACCAACGATGTGCCTGAAACCTTACGACAAAGTTTTCGAAGAAAATTTTTTTCTGATGTGAAATAAGCTTTGGTTGACAAATAAATGAATTTTGGAGTACTCCAAATTTCCCAAACCAAGCTGTACTGGTCCCCTTAATTGGCGAATAATACACTTTTCATCAATTGAATTTAGCTCACGCGGGATCCCATAGCCGTCCCACTCTACAAATTTGGCTTTCTTACTGAAAAAATCTCAGCTTTCAGATAAAAAATTCAAAAGTAAGATAAAATTTGGTGGCGCATGAAAAAAAGCGATTTTTCGCGGAAAAACGTGTTTTTGAGATGAATTTCGATAAGTTAGCCAGAAATGAATAACATATTCGGAAAGGTGAGAATTTTTCACATAAGATACGTATATTTTCATAATTTTTTTATGCCGATAACGATACGAAAACAATTCGCGTTTAAACCTGAATTAGGTCGAAATGGCAAATTTGTATATGGCATTTCTCGCGAACGGTAAGTCCTAGAGCGTTCCAACTTGGTGAACTTTTCAATCTTAGTACACACTATAAGAGGTAAAAATTTCAGACAAATCGATTTTTTGACGTCCCGTTCATTTGTTGATAATTGGTGGACTTGCCCATATATAATGACGCAAATAGCCAGATGTCTCTATTTTCGCACCAATTCCAAATCTCCTTAGCTAATGCACTCAATCTTTCAAATCTAATGCTACCCATGAGATTAATATATGATATGGAAGTAGTGTTATCTATTCTAAGAAGAATTCTACAATGTTTGAGTTCCATTGCAAAACATTTTAAGCCGAAGAAGGCCGCTGATAATTCGAAATAATTGATGTGACGTAGTTCAACTGGATTCTCGAATCGGACGTTAATTTTTTCCACTCTATTAAACAAGAGCTTAAAGAACCTGTTGTCCTACCTATCCTAACACTTACTTCGTCTAAAACTTCTTCTTTTGATATTGCTGGTTGTTCGCTCCTGCGCCCTGTGACAGGTTCCAACTCTTTTGTTGCAATTGCGTTTCGTTGTTGTTGTTTCTGAATTTGTTGTATCCCTGCTTCCTCCCGCCTGCTGACGACGACTTCTGATGTTATCGTCGCGGCGGGAGCTTGGAGTTTTTTGCGTACTTATTGTGAGATGGTAAGCCCTGTTTTGATTTGAGATCTTTGCTGGTACGTTCTATTGTTTTTGCCGCTTTTAAACGTTCTCCCAGATCTTTGCCGAACAACCATTCATCCGGTATGGATGACTCGAACACCTCTTTTTGCGAAGCTCCGATGTGGCCAGAACCAAGCCTTTTCTTGTCATTGATTCATCTCGTTGTAAATCCGCCAATAGTCTTCGTGCATCTCTAGTTTTTCTACCAAAATGATTCTCTCCATTTTATTGTTTACCAGGTTGGCTAGACATTGGCCCACCAAGGCTAGGCAAGCTGTTATTTTTTGTTGTTGATCAACAATCCTGTTGTCTCTCTTGACCGCTGTGTCTAGCAACGATACCTTTACCTCCTCATTCAACTTTGGAGGGTCAATGATCATACAATTCGACGGTGGCGAATGTTTCTTGATCAGATTATCATTCTCCTCTTTCGGGAGGCCTTTCTTGAGGATATCCTCCCACCGAACCACTATGTCCTTATGGATTGCCGGTGCCGATACTCGGTCTTCGGCCACTCGTTTACCGATAACTTCTAAAATAGTCAAGTCCGTTATCTCTTGTTCGGCGTTTGAGGCATCCTGAGCTCCCGATCCTGTCTCTTCGCAACCAGAGATTGGAGTCTCTGACGCTACTGTAGACTGTGGACCTGTCGCCCCCAAGGATACAGCCTGGGGCACCGATACCCCTGTGTTGAACGCCCCTGGGGGCTGACCGTCTGAGAGTTCCTCAGCGGAAACTTCTCCTGAAATTGACTCGTGCTCATGAATCATTGCGTGATCAACCATTCTAACTAATGGTGACCCACGACCATGTGGGAGCTGAACTGCATCCTCACCCGATTCACTGGACTCACCAGAACCTGACGAAATAAAAAAGAACTCTTTCTAAGAATAGAGTTTTTTTTGTGCCTGACTAAATTAAATAGAAAGACACCAACATTTGAGGTTGATAACCTCTGTCAAGAGATTACCAAAGGGTTAGAGCCCGATAGTTATAGTCTCGTTGGCTAGCAATGTTTAAAAAATCTCTGCTAAGAGTTTACTAATGGGTAGGAGCCCAATAGAAAACAGATCCGTAAAATGATCTTCATTGTTTTGGTATTTCAGTTTTCATGTTTCGGCGCGATAAGACGCTAGAGCCCTTGCGAGCGTGAAACATATACCCATGAAGTATATACTCATGAAGACGTATTCGCTGAGCATCATAGTCTTTGTTCCAACAGGTAGGAGCCTGTGGTTTTGTCGCGGGGTTAGAGCCCCGGACAAGGAACAGTTTCTGATTTCGCACTCCCTGTGCAAACCACATTGGATTCGTACGTGGCCGTCGGTACTCATTGAGTAGCCTAGTTGGCCATTCTTTCCGAATAGTGTAACGTTATAACTTTTAGTACTTGCTGCGTTTCTTCCTTTTGTTGAGACGTCGCTTCTGTTTTTCTACTTTCCTCTCTAAACGTCTGAGTTTTCGTCTTAAACGTCTATCTTCGATTTCACTCTCCGAATCTGGGATTCTTTGTCTCCTTTCACCCATTTCGAACCACTGATCTTGCACTGAACTATGCACTTACGGTGTGACTGCCTCGGCACAAGAACGAAATATGAGTCAAGCGCGCTAGCGTAGTGCATAAGTGGGTGCATATACCATACAGATGAATATACGTATAGGGCATGGAAGAATTTTTTTTTTTTGAGTTTAGCTTTCAAGCTTGCGGCTCCTCGGCAGAAGGAGAAGGTACTACGATTATCTTGAAGGAAGAGGCGCACAATACAATTAGAGCTGCATCACGTAAATGTCGTTACAGCATGTGTTCGATAATTCAGTTCATCTTTTTATGGATTTTACAGCCGTCGTACTCATGGACTTGGTCCTCCATCGCACGTGTCTGGTTTCCCTGAATATCAATTCAACAGATTGTTCGATGCTTCGTACCAATTCTGGTAGCCCAGAAGCGGCGGATTTGGAGGCCGAAATCGAACCATACGCGAGTGTGATAGTAATGACGAAGACCTTGGTCGAAGGTATACTGCCAGGGGCGATAACTTTGTTCTTCGGGTCTTGGAGCGACCGAGGTGGTAGAAGGCCTCTTTTATTGGCATCTTTCACTGGTGAGATATTCGTTGAAGTCTTCACCGGACGCATTCTGATAATTCTGTTAGTTGGTACCCGAGAAATCGGGTGATGATCTGCATCGGTAAAAGATGCCTCTAAGGTAAGTTTGTATTGTAATCAAACAGTCGTGTGTATCGTATGGACTATTCCGCTCGAATTTAAATTGATTGTAGCGAGACTTACAGTCCTTTTAATTGAGAAATTTCCTGTCCCACTAATCAGAACATCCAAATTCCGGAATTGATAGTAATTAGTTCAATATGATTTCACAGAAATCGGTACGTGAACCGTTTAATATCTCAACGGTGAAAGAGATTGTGACCTGCAGCTATTTGACGAAGCTAGAGAACTTTCAACGATCTGTCGCATGGCTGGCAATTTTTACTCTCAATTCGACTATTCTTATTTACCGAGGACAGAAGAGTACAGAATTTTTATTCACCAGAGCACGTTTAGGCTGGAATGTTATGCACTATTCCTATTACGTTACCACTAGTTCTGTTCTAAGTGTCACAGGCTTATGCGGAGTCTTGCTGCGTAGCCGAGTTTCAGGTGATAGACTAAATAGAAGTTATTCCATAAAATGAGCCTAGAAAATCGAAAACTGTTGTGTAATGTAGTTCAAGTAAATATTATCAAATTATTCTGCCTATTCAGTACAATCTCCGGTGTTACAGATACGTTTTTAGCCGGTCTGGGCTACGTATCGGCACTGGGTGGTGCGATCACAAGATCCTTAGCATGGAAATCCTGGCACATGTATCTCGACGTGTGCATCGGCGTATTCAGTGAAATTTCGCCATCATCCATGCGATCTATTATATCGAAGAACGTTCCTGCGTCTGATGTTGGTGAGTAATAATTTTGCCATTGGCGGAGTATAATTGTGGTTATCGCGTAGATCAGACCTGCAAAAATCGACTTCTCAAATTGCAGGTAAAGTCTTCGCACTTGCAGCTGTATTGGAGATATTGAGCACGTTGATCGGGGCGCCGATATTTACATTCATTTATTCCAATTATTTGCCACCGATCTACCCGTCGCCTGTTCATCTGCTGTCGAGCAGTGTCTACGTTTTGTTAATAATTTGTGTTGTGAGTATCGAAGTGCTGATCAGGAAGTCTCGAGAGCCGACAACTTATACTGCTACTGCTCAAGAGGACTTCTGATGATAGTTGGAATGATTTCCCTCCCCATTGAAACAATCAATTTTCAAGAAAACGAAACAAAAAAAAAAAAAATAATAATCTTGTAGAGCGAGGAATAAAAATTTTGATAAACGTGTCGGTTTTCGTCACGGTTCCATCAAACTTTTGCATTTAGTATTTCATAACTAAATGTCATTTTACTTGATTTGTTAATGATCGGAAAATACACATTGCTTAACCCTACTACAGAATCTTTGGTATAATAAAAATCACTATATTTAGTCTAGCCGTACAATGTACTTAATTAAGACTAGCTGATTTTTGTGCTCGCTCACTCGATTGGTTGTTTTTTGTGCTCGTTCGCTCGCTACGCTCGCTCACTCGATTGGTTGTTTTTTGTGCTCGTTCGCTCGCTACGCTCGCTCACTCGATTGGTTGATTGTTGTGCTCGTTCGCTCGTCGTATATTTATTATTTGTGACATCTGGAAATCCGGAAATCCGATCACGGACTTTACTATATAGATTAATGGCGAATTAAATATTTTAAATGTCCAATATCGACTAAGAAATGATTTCGTTACAAATGTTTGATCTGCTCGTCAGTTTCTTGAATAATATCGTCGTTCAATTCTTCTCGAAATTCAGGGCTAAGTTGGTAGGCGTTTTCAGCGATTGCAGCTAATTTATCGGCCATCGCTTTTCCAGTTTGTTGAAGCATTTGGGAGAACTGACTGTCACGATTTTTCAAAAGAATATGTGGATGACCAGACTCCTGTTTATAAAATGCAAAGAAACTCGTATTACAAACGCATGATTAGTATTCACAGTTCAGACTATAACGATTACTTCATAATAATACTCGCCGTTACACAGCCATCCCTCATAACCAGAACTCTGTCACTGTCCATTATCGTGTTCAGTCGATGAGCTATCGTCAGCACCGTGCAATCGGCGAATCTTTGTCTGATTGTGGTTTGTATCAGAGCGTCGGTACTGCGAAACGATAAGCTCTAACTGAGTGTAAAACATCACCAAAGTAGACAAGTACAAACCATTTTAGTTACACATAGTTGAATAAGCAGCTCAGCAATCAGAAAATGGTCGTCGAGTGATGAGAGCAACAAAACTCAGTGATGAATGTTACAGTATCCAACATGATAGGATATGCACTTACCTGTGGTCAATATTTGCTGTAGCTTCGTCGAGCACGAGGAGCCGATTCTTTCTAAGGATGGCTCTTGCCAAGCAAATGAGCTGACGCTCTCCGACACTGAAGTTGGTTGCACCTCGAGCGACCTCTAAGTCAAGGGAACGAATAACGTCGGCAAGTTCAACTTCCCGGAGGCTGTTCCAAAGCTCTGAGTCCGAGTACTCTTCGAAGGGGTCCAAGTTGTAGCGCAGACTTTCCGAGAACAAAATTGGTTCCTGGGGTATGATCGAGATGCGAGGACGCAGCTTGTGCAACCCTATCGACTTTGTGTCAATCCCATCCAATACTATTTCGCCTTTGAGTCCGTCTTCGGCTAAACGAAAGAGCGCAGAGATGAGCGAGGATTCTCCAGTCCCATATCTTCCCACTATTCCAACCTTCCATCCCGAATGTATGGTGAAATTCAGATTCTGAAATCGGATGGAAATCGTACAGGATTCAAAAGAATGACTGATGATGACAAGCAACTGATGAAAGAACTCGTCATAAGATCGAGCAATATCTTAGCTATAGCAATAGCTTCCAAGCTCGAGACTGTAGCGCAATTGACGAATGAGCTCGCCGTGGAGGTCCGCGTTCAAATCGAGGATCTCGCGTTGTGAAACGCCGCCCTAAAAACGAGGTTCTGCAGCCTTGAAAATGATTTGGCTGGTGCACGCGCCGATCAAGAAGCTGTGTCAATGCGTTTATCTGACCAAAATGCCTCACTAGCGAACCGGTTAAATGCTGTAGAATGCAGTTTGCTAAATCGTGACTTGGTTATCTCTGGTGTACCGGAACTGGAAGGTGAAGATCTTGTGGCTATCTTTGGCTCTATCGCGGCCCTTCTTCGAGTCCCTCTTGAGGATGGGAATGTGTGCGAAGCTGTACGTATGAAAAGCACCCGAGAAACTAACCAGCCTCGTATGATTCTGATCCGACTCATCTCAGGGGATCTTCGAAATCGTTTTCTCACTGCCAAGCGGGTGCGTGGGTCTATATATGCTGATGAACTTGGCTTGGTCGGTGAGCACCCCCATAGACCGGTCTTCGTAAATGAGCGTCTTCCTCCAGCTTTAGTAAACCTTTTGCGCAAGACCAGGGATACTGCCAAAAATCTGGGTTTCAGCTTTGTTTGGACCAGAAACGGGGTTCCTCACGTAAAGCGCGATGAGGCCTCGCAGGTGGTCATCGTGCGCTCGGAGGGCGGACCTTGCCCAGCTTCGTCCCTTGCGGGTCACGGTGACTCAAACCCAAGTCAACGGGAGCGTGGGAGGAGCCAGCACCTCGGGACATGAAACGGAGGATGGGGATCGCAGCGGGGTCTGACTAGCTGCGCCATCGGTGCCCACCATTTCTGGTCGGTCCTTATCTGTCGATGGCCTGGGTCCTGGATTAGCAGCTACATCAATCACGGGTAGTTTGTCATCTACTCGTTATCTAAGGATAGCACACTTCAACGCGAATTCCTTGCCTGGGCACATGGATCAAGTCAAGGCATTCTTTTATACGTCTTTCTATCATATCATTTCAATTTCTGAAACTTGGTTGCATCCTGGGATCTGTGACGAGCTTGTCGCCCTTGAAAACTATTATCTTTATCGCAATGATAGAATCGGAAAACTGGGCGGGGGAGTTGCGTGCTTTATTCATAATTCCTTAACATCTAAGTCTCTTGCTTCCTCTCCTTCCCAGTTCACAAATTCTCCAGAATTCCTCTTGCTCGAAATAAGATCCTTTTTGCCTCGGTATATCGTAGGCCAAAGGGCCTTCTGCTCGATAACTTTATTAACAAGCTCGCAAGTTTCTCTCACTACTATACAAATATAATTATAACTGGCGACTTCAACTGTAATTTAAATGGTGAAAACTTTGAAGCTGAGTATCTGCGAGACTTTATCTTTACACACTTGTTTTTCCTTATCCCTCACGGGACTACGCACCATACTGCTCGGTCTGATACTTGGCTGGATGTGGTGATCATTGACTCGGCCGATAGATTACTTTCATTCGCGAAGTCCTTGGTACCTTTTATTGCGGGTCACGATCTTATTGAGTTTGAGTACAAACGCCCGGTGCGAGGCCTGCCAGCGCCTGCTGTTAGTTATCGTGACTTCAAAAGATGTGATAATCTGGCGTTTATGAATACCTTAGCTTCTAGTATTACTGAGTTATCCTCGAACCTAATTAATGATGATAACGTTAATGTTGCTGTCGAAAGTTTTTGCAATTCTGTTTTGTCGGCCTTGGACGTTCATGCTCCAGTCGTAGTAAGGAAGCAAACCAAACCTCGAGTTCCCTGGTTCGTCCCTGAGATTAAGTCAGATATTAAGCAGCGCAATAAATTGTACAAAGCGGCAAAGCGTCTGGGGTCATTGGACATATACGAGCAGTACCGTATACTGCGTCGAGCTATTGAATCTGAAATCAAGTTGGCGGAAAGCGATTACATTAAAGAACGCCTTAGTGGCCCCTGTGACATGTTGAATATCTGGGCTGAACTCAAGCGTCTGGGCGTTGTTTCTGGCTCGGTGTCGTCACCGCTGCAGCATTTCTCATCCCAGGAACTCAATGCCTATTATGCGTCCGTCACTGCTGCCCATCAGCCGTGCTCGCGCGAAGAGCTTGCGCATATCCTCACTGATCAGCTCCCGAGTGTGAAATCGCACTTCTCGTTCTCACCTGTTGAGTCCCATCAAGTCCTGGCTATCTTGTCATCGTATGTGTCCAAGTCGCGGGGGCATAGTCCGGATGGCTTACAGCTAAGGCATTTTAAGGATGTTCTACCAGTGCTTGCGTCACATGTAACCACTCTCTTTAATTTATAGCTGTGTCAATGTATTTTCCCGGCAATCTGGAAACGTGCGTATGTCGTTCCGTTGAACAAATGTAATCCACCCACACACAGAGTCACAGACACCAGACCGGTAGCCAACCTTTCACACCCGTCCAAGGTTCTTGAAAAAATTGTTGCCTCACAAGTAAATTCATATCTAGAATGCAACGGTCTCCTGGATCCTGCACAGTCGGGCTTTCGAAAAGGTCACAGCACTCAGACTGCCTTACTGAAAGTACTCAATGACGTCAAGAGAGCGGTAGACGACAGATGCGTCACTATTCTGATCCTCTTTGATTTCAGTAAGGCATTCGATAGTATTAATCACCGATTGCTTCTGGTCAAGCTCAAACGCTACGGTTTTTCCTCCGATATTATCTCGTGGTTCCATTCATATTTATCGGGCAGAACCCAAGCTGTGCAGGACTCAACCGGTGGGCATTCTAGTTTCCTGTGCAATCGTTCTGGTGTTCCTCAGGGCTCTGTCCTGGGGCCACTCCTTTTCCTCCTTTTCATTAATGACATCGGGCTAGTGCTGAGAAATACCAGACACGTAATTTTCGCTGACGACCTTCAAATTTACTTGCATTGCTCTCCCGATAATATATGTCAAGCGCTAAACGTTATCGGTCTAGATGCGGGTGCCATTTCTAAGTGGGCGATGGAAAACGGTCTGAAGTTAAACGTCGGTAAAACCAAAGCCATGATCCTGGGCAGCGCGGTTTTTGTTGAGCAGCTTCGGCAGCGTAATCTGCCTAATGTCATATAATCGATGATCAGCCGTGCCATATGTCCATTCCGCCCGGAACTTGGGTGTTTATCTATCTGCTGCCCTTTCGTGGAATAAGCATGTGGCTCAAGTTTCGCGGAAAGTTCATGCTACCCTCCACAAGCTGAAGCATCATAGCACTTCTCTCACCTTTGAGGTAAAAAAGCTCCTTGTTCCGGCCTTAGTTACACCTCATATTGATTATTGCTGCCTAGTGTACCATGATCCTACCGACTACCTAAATTTGAAATTGCAGCGCCTTGTTAATAGTGGTATCCGCTTTATTTTTGGCCTCAGGAGAGATGTTCACATCTCTCCATATCGAATCAAGTTACGATGGTTGTCAGTTGCAAATCGTCGTCTGTATTTTTTGGGCATGCAAATTTTCCAAATCCTTCTATCATCCACGCCCTCTTACCTCCGTGAACTGTTTATTGAACCTGATGCTGATACACGTCGGTCCTCTCGTTTGGCGGGCCCCGGTGAGCAGGTTGCGACCTTTCGTATCCCGAATCATAGAACGGCTACATATCGAAATTCATTTGCATTGTCGGCACTTTATTTTTGGCATAACCTGCCTTCGGTGATTAAATCATCGTCCTCAGTTGACGTGTTCAAAGTTAGGCTACTAGAACACCTGCTCACCAGGGATGCCGATCGAGCATTGCCAGTGAGTAAGGCTCCACGATCTCGACTATGATCTCACCATATCTTTACTTAGCATTTATCCAACATACCTTAGTCGATCTTCTTCTTGCTTCTTTTCAAGTTAGTTCTTAAGTCTATGTCTTGTATTAATTAGTAACGGAGAACTGCCTGTCTTTTAGTTTCTCTATTTAGTGTAAGGGCATTGCTCATCTTAGTCTTAAGCGTATTGTCCTGCTTTTTTTCTGCTATATTGTTAAAAATTTATTTTCTATTGTCCGATTTTTTCTGCTATACGGTTACGAATGTATTTCCTATTTTTCTTGTATCCAAACTTTGCCTTCTGGCTCGATTGAGCTATGGCATAATAAATGACAATCTATCTATCTATCTATCTATCTATCTATCTATCTAAGATCGAGGAATAACCCAAACGCAGATCCAGTAACGATGGTCAGGAATCAGGCTCCAGTGTGCGCATCTTGATGACGATCGAATTTTTCCCGTAGCAATTCTTCAGCTGCCGGACCTCTGCTTCGTATCGTTGCTATAAACCATCTAGAGTTGAACTGACGTGTGAGAACACGGGGCTCTTCGCTGCAATCATCAATGCACTTGCCATTATGTTGAAGATAAATCTTTGAGTAATATCTTTTCTCATCTTGTTCTGATCTAAGGTCAATCTGGTAAGGTGACTACTCACTAATGCCTTCCAGTCGCATCACGTCCTGAGCAGTCTTGAAGTACCAAGTGCTCACAATGTAGAAAACACCAGCCATAATAACCGCGGGAAGGATCATCCAGACGTTGATGATCGTCAGCATAATTACTACTGCTATTAACATCAGAAAAATGTGAAGTGCGTCTAGCATCACTCTGGGAAGTAGCTCGTCCATCGAGCTAACGTCCTTTGAGAATCGGTTGAGAATTTTCCCTATAAAAAAGATCATAAGGATCAACATCTTTCTCACTTTTTAGTCAAGAAATTCAATGGGATCGAATTACCAGATGGATTAGTGTTGAAGAATCTCATAGGAGCTTGCAACAAGTTGGCAAACATTGAATTGTGTATGTAGCGACTGGCGTTAGTGCATGTATTCATGAACAGCACGCTGCGTACGATGGTAAGGAATATGGAACCGAGAAGAAGAATCGTGTATACGTAGATCCCCAAATGTTCGTGCATCAGTCCATTCTAATCAATCCATTGCGATTCTTTGAAGTGTATCTCTTGATGACGCTCACTGGTGTCGTTGCTTTGGTAGCTCATGCTGCTAGAAACTGAATCATTCGATGGTGATATATTTATGAGAATCCCTTAATTGGTCCAGTATGTTACCCAGTAATTAGTTCTACTGGCCGCTATTCGACTAATTATAAAAACTGTCGCCAAAATAATCAGCGAGCACATGTTACCACCGGCCGAAATGTAGCCCCAGTATACTTTGTTCGATATATTTCCTTTCTCGATTACCTCTTTGCTGATGTCTCGCGATTCTTTGCTATGCTCGGTAACGTCCGATAATTCGACATTTTCTACCGCAGTTATGCCTGATCTCTGAAAGTAAAACTCATTATTTTGAAAACTGAGATTCAGGTGCTTGATCTAGTTTACCAATCTACCATCACTTAAATTGTAACTGGCAATGCGCATTCCTTGTCAATATATTAGAAACCAAAGCGATGTCCCTGATCAGAATCATGTTCAGAACATTTCTTGAGTGTTCAGAACGTCAAGGAGGAGTGTTTGACCATAATTCCAATGAAGGCATCTTCAGGAATTCATTTGAGGTTTTCGAGTTCCTTATTATCCCACTAAGTCCCTTTACCCTGTGGACTGATTTGCTGGAACTACCTCGCATTCCGGTTCCTCGTTATTTTCGTTGATTTCCTCGACTTTCTTCGGCTCTTCAATATC